>CM038682.1:389428395-389584554 GCA_021605205.1 Aegilops longissima
TGGGGCCCCTTGGCGGCTGTTAGCCCGTCTGCCGCCCGCTACATCCCGCCTTCTGAAGCGCCTTCTTGGTGGAGCTACGGGCTCCGCTCGCGGCAAGCTGTTTGAAGGTGGGGAGGAGGCGCCCTCGGCGGGCTCGCTCGACTCAGCTTCAGGCTCGGCAAGCTCCTCCTCGCTGGCAAACTCCCTTCGCTCGATAAGGCTTGCGCCTCTGCTGCCTCTGCCTCCTCCTCAGTGAATCCGAACTTCGCCCGTGCAGCCCTTCTTGCCGCCTCTTCCAACCTGAGTGGCGTCTGCTGCATCTCATCATCGGTGGTGTCAGCGGTGAGGTCTTACATTCCGTCGGGCGGATCGGCACTTCTACCAGGCTGTCGAAGAACTACGCCGCGACATCGTCTGCGGGCTCTTGCCAAGTTGGGACAATTCCATGCGAGTCGCTTGTATGTATCATTACGCCGGATCACGGTCAAGCGAGGAATTGTTGCAGGCGGAACGACACCCCTCGGCAACCTTGAACATTGCGGGATGATCGAGATCGAGCTTGAACAGCTCAAAACATCGCGTCCAGTTCAAAGGCGGTGAAGTTGAAGTTAAGGCCGGGTGCAGCCTCATGATATCCATGCGCGTTACGGAACTCCCAGGCAGGTCTCCTCCTCTCCTGCAAAGAGCGTCTGGTGGCGAAGAAAGTCTCATAGCGGTGCCTATGGTGAGCCCGGCAAGCTGTGCGCGCGGATCCGAGTGACGGCAATCTTCAACCTAAGCGTCTTCAGGGGCCACGTTGCTCAATCGTTGCAGCGTACTATTGAGGTTTGGTATTTGGCGGTAAAGGGCTCACGGGTTCTCCTCAACAATCCAACACCAATCTTCCTCCATTCCTCCCACTTGCTGCGAACTCTGCCTCGAGATAAGCTTCCTTCTTGCCAATCCTCGAGATCCAGCGATTCCATGACAAGGGGCTCCCTCTCTCAACTCACGGGCATAAAGTGGTGGAAAAGAGCTACATTTGGATGGACTCCGACAAAGTTTCGCGAGATGTGCAAAAGCTGCCATGGTCGAGGACAGCATTGGGGTGAAATCAAGGAGGCGGAACCCGTAGGTGTTCATGATGTCATGAAGAATTGAGAGAAGGGCAAGCGAGCCCATGATGAAAACGATCTGAAGAAGAAGAATTACCCATTTGGAGCCAGTTCGGCGAGCTAGGAGTACCTTCGTGCGCAGTGGATCTTCGCGTCTCCGTCGACGGAAGAGTTAGTAGTACTCCCTCGGATCCTTGGCGGCGAGGAAGATGGCCGCTCCTTTAGCGCCTTGCAGAAACGCTGCTTTCGGCGACTTCCGGCCTTCCCTTGTCGACTTTGAGCCATGGCGGAGGTGGGGAGATGTCGGCGTTGGTGGTCTTCAGGTGGCGATAGAGGCGGGCGCTGCTCTCTTCAGCCTTGGGAAGAACAGCGGAGGTTTTTCGAATTGGGCAGCAAGCTGGCGAGGTGGGCGAACTGCCCTGTTTCCCCTGCTATAAAGAGGAAGGAGGCGGGGCGTTCGCTTTTCGAATAAAGAAACCACCCGATCTCTCCCGGCCGCGCATTCGAGCGTGCGTTAAGTGGAGGCGTGGTGGGTCCGGAGTGAGATTCTGGCGTAACCCGGGCAGCGTGCCCGTGCCCTGTTTGGGCCTGGCCTGGCGCTTCGGCACGTGTGTTGCCCGAGCCGGGGGCTCTGTCGATTATACTAAGTAAAGGGGTACCCTAGTATCAGAACTTGTGCCGGCGGTTACAGCACCATGGCAAGGCTTCGGGTGACATAAGGTCCTCCGTGGTTCCTTTGGAACCATTCAGAACAAAGTATTCAAGCCAAGGAGACAAGGCCCGGCAAGAGGAGCTTGCGGGAAGATAACCAAGGCACCTAGGCGACAAGGCCCCGACAGAGGAGCTTGCGGGAAGACTGATGACGACAAGCTTCGGACGCGACAAAGGCAACAACCAGCGGACAAGGTGCTTGCATGACGAGACCCTTCTATTCCTGCGCTCCAGCACATCCACCAGCGTGTGCATACAGGACCTTTCGGTAGCGTGGCAAGAAAACTGTCTTGACCGACGGGCCTGTGATGTGGCAATAAGTGACAAGATTGCCATCGTGGCAAGCGGTGGCGTCCTGACGATCCTGTTTGCCTTTGTTTGGGCGCGTAGATGGGCATTTAATGCCTTTGTCCCCTCCGTCGAGGGTTAGGTATGATACCTTTGTACATGTAGCTGTACCAACCGCATTTCTTTTCCATTTTTACCCTTGTCTCGTTGCCACCTGTCAGGAGACCCTTGAGCATATAAAGGAGGCCCATCATAGCGTGGGGGTGGGTGGGGAAAGGTTGAAGCCAAAAACACTCATGCTGGGTCTCGTTAGCGGATGGGTGTGTTGTAGCTCTCAGCTCCTAGCAAGAACTCAATACACTCAAGCAGGCAGCGATAGGAGTGTTATCTCTCTGAGAGCTCAGTGGAGTAAACTGCTAACAGTATTAGCCGCCTCGATCTACTCTTCATCGACCTCTGCCCAGACGAACCAAGAGGGCTCGGTCATGATCCCATAGGTGTTAAATGGGTTGGATCAGTTTTCCCAAAGATGTGAAACTGATCTGACCCACCGAACACCAGAACCTTTCAGCCATCCGAGGGCTCTGCAACAGATCAGCCTGAACGATTACTAACTTCTGCCTGTTATCTTGGAGCCAAGCTCAAAGAGAAGTGCCCGCTCAGGTGAGCAGTGGGCCACGCAGTGTGAGCCAGACTAAACGAGTGCTGGCGAAAGGCCACTGCAGCGAGAGCTGAGTTCACGAATTGAGGAATCGACCAGATCTTGACCAAGAGGCTGGACTCGCGACAGCAGGTGGTGGATGACCAGGACAGTGGTGAGCCGGATGGCGTAAACACCAGCTGAGGTTTGACTCACACGTGGCGATCGACAGCTAATCACGCGACACCAGCTTGGCGACAGCTGACTCGCCAGCTGGCAGTCCGAAGCGAGGCGAAGAAGCAAGCTGCTGTCAGCGAAGACTGCCGGCGAAGAACTCTTGACTGAAAGCTCGCTGCCAATGTGCGTGAGCACCAGGCGTCTTCTGGGTCAGTTCTATCGTGATTAGAGCCTAGCAGTCTGCCAATTCTGGATGCTGCTAAACCTTGACAGGGAAATAAACAGATCGACAGCTTCTAATTCACAAACTTGACGACTTGATGTGTGAAGAGTCTGAGGCAGAACAGGAGGAGTGGATGAAACAACCAGCGGAGGATAGTGCGTGCAGATGCAAACTTGCCATGTCATCATCCGTAGACAGGCAGAAGGCCTAACCGAAAGTCTTCTGGAAGCTCGGGCGGCGGTAAGCCAACTTCGACCCATGCGTGCCCGTGACAGTTCTCATGAGGCTTCCTAGGGATAGCAGGCCTGCGACCCTCGGTGGTTGGACCATGCGAGATCGCATCGCTGCCAGCGTGGGCCAATGGAACTGCGAAAAGCGGCAGGCCAGCTGCAACGCCGCCATTCAGAGATTGGCGAACAGGGGCGATGACCGCCGGTGCGCGACCCGGCGGTGGGCGAGGCATTGGCATCAACTCACGATGGCGTGCGGCTCGGCGCTCGCGCTGACGCCGCTGACTCTGTCGGCTGCTGCTAAAGCATCGATGCAATCGATAGAAACGCGGGGAGGAAGACCTTCAACGAAGCGCTACTTGCTCATCGCCTGCGACCAAACTCAAGCAGGTCGAGCTCAGGCAAACTGTGAATTCTCCGATCAGCGAACAAGCAGGCAATTTTCAAGCAATAAAAAAACTAATGGCTAAAACTACCAATTCTTGTGAGGCAGTTGGCGTGGCGGAAGGTTAATCTCGACAGCCATGAGGAGGATCTCGCTTGGCAGCAAACATTTGGCGGGGCTCTCAAGGAAGCAAAGGATCTTGCTTGCAGTGCTGCGAGGCCGCCAAGAAGGTGGAGAGCGAAAGTGATGCAGTGAGGCCAACATCAAGGAGGCGGCGAGGCTTTCTGCACTCAAGCATGGCGTGAGAAGGGCGCCTACACTCTTGTCGAGCTGCGGGGCCGTCTCAGCGAGAGGAGCAAGGAAGCTCAGCGCCGCCAAGGACTCAACGCAGATCTCGAGTTGAAGCTGACCACCTTGACTCAGGCGGCTGGGCCAGGCGCCCGGGGGCGGAGGTGGCCTTGAAGGAAAGATCAAGGCCGGCGTGGCGCTCTTTGGCGAGGCTCTGCCGCCGAAACACCTTTAGGGAGAATGTGGAGCCTTTGGACCGAGGTCTTGTGGATATTCTTGCAGCCATCGGCGAGGGAGGCTGGCCTTGATTGGGGATGGAGGACCTTGGATATTCCTCGATGAGCACCTCCAACCCAGCGCCAAGCTCAGCTTGTTCTTCAAAGGCGTGGTGGCGGCCCTCCGGCGACTCGGGAAGAGATCCCAAAGCAGCTGGCCGGCAGAGTCGCGCCGGGATCTGCGGGATCTCTCAAGTGCTGATGAAGGTGGCCTTCGCAATCCGGGCCTCAACCTCACCAGCGTCCTCAAGTCCTTGCCGCGGGATCTTTGATGTGGAAGCGCTCAAGACCCTTGTCGCTCCCATCGTGGACAGGGTGGCCGGGATCAAGAGGGTTGATGGCGATCGTGTAGATTAGGCCGCCCGTTTTCTCTTTTCCTTGTCGCTGCTGATCATGTTATGAGAACAATTTATTAGAGCTGCGACAAGCTATTTTGTAATATTACTCTATTTCGGGTAGTGATTGCTATGTTATTTCCTTTACTTGATTCCCTCCTTTGTATGTTTTTGCCCTACGCTTTTAGGGAACTTGTCGTGAAAGCTTTTTGAGCATGGCGCTGAGTGTGGGGCGTCGGCAACTTCTGGCGGTGCCGCTACCGACAAAAACCTTGTCACAACTAGTCCCAGCTCACTTAAGTTGTTGGCGGACTCGAAACAAAATAAGGCGCAACTAATTCTGAGTTGGTTCCTCCGCTCACAGGTTTTCCATACAAAATGCGATCGTTCGAGAAGATAACTTAAAAATTTAAAGCTGATTGCTCAAATTTTAGCAACTTAGCTTTTACATCGTTTGCTTCGGTAAGGCGAAACTTCCTCGGCGGCGCTTGGTCACCATTATCTTCTCCCCCCCCCCGGCTAACTTGTGGGCGGGAACCTTCCTTTCTTTGAGAAAGAAAAGAAGAAAATAAAGATATGGAGCCTTCGGCTCGTTATTGCTACGGGGTAGGTGCTGCACAAAGTGTCGGGTAACACATGCAATAAAATGTAGAAAGCATGAAATTGACAAGATCACATTGAAGCACATGAGTTTTACTTATGCAGCGAAGTCTGCTTACGGCCCATACAAAGGATTACATGCAACATCGGCAAGACTTGTACAAAAGGTGGTTGCGGAACAGGTTCGGCAACCGCCCTCTCTGAGTAAAACTTACGAAGATGCTCAATGTTCGAGGAGTTGCTCACGGAATGCCATCTTGGTCTCAAAGCGGACAGCGCCGGGCCTAGTGACTCGTTTCACCCGATAAGGGCCTTCCCACTTCAGCGTCAACTTGTTGGAATTCTTGGCGGACTGAGCAGCGAAGAACAAGGTCGCCTTCCTCGAGACTTACGGCACTAACTGCGGCTATGGTAGCGGCGCAAAGCTTGCTGGTATCGAGCAGCTCGTATAGTAGCTGAAGGCGGTCCTGCTCAAGGAAGCGGTCGTCATCTTATGCAATTGCTCTTGCTCGAGCTCATCATAGCGAGCACTTTCGAGGTGACCGTCTCTGAGTTCCGTGGGAGAACTGCCTTTGCTCCATAGACTAGGCGAAAGGTGTATGCGGCGATGGCTCGATTTGGCGTCGTCTGATCGACCAAGAACCACCGGCAACTTCGTCAATCCAGTTTCTTCCGCACTTGTGCAGCCTGTCAAAAGTCTGGTCTTGAGCCCGCGCAGCACTTCAGCATTGCCCTCTCCGGCTTGCCGTTACTTCTCGGATGAGCAGCGAAGCGAAGCAGACCTTGGCGCCAAGATCTTGGGCGTCTTGTATGAAGGTGCGGCTCGTGGTGCGTGCCGTTATCGGTGATGATCCTGTTAGCAATCCCGAAGCGGCAAACAATCGACTGAAGAACTTGGCTGCTGTTGTCTTGTCACCTTCCTCCACTGCTTCCACTTCCGGCCACTTTGTGAACTTCGATTACAGCGTACAAGTACTCAAAGCCCCGATAACTTCGGGAAAAGGGCGAGGATGTCGAGCCCCAGACCGAAAATGGCGAGGATAAAGGGATCGTCTGGAGAGCTTGAGCTGGCTGGTGTATCTGTTTGGAATGGGCCTGCACGCTTCACACTTGGTTACTTGTGCAGTTGCATCACGGAGGCTGTCGGCCAAAAGAAACCTTGCGGGCAACTTTGCGGCAAGTGTTCTTCTTGCCAATGTGGTGACCACATATGCCTCCATGTATCTCTGCCAACAGCTTTTGTCCGTCTTCGGTGAATACACTTCAATTTCACGCCGTTGAGTCTTCTTACATGCGGTGTGTTGTCGACAAACTGGTACATACTTGACTGCGGGCTACTCTTTCCTTCATCTTGCTCTTGGGAAGTTCTCTTCTCTGAAGGAAATGGACAATCTGCTGTGCCCATCTTTGGAGCTTGCGACTCGACAACAAGGACTAAAGGCACATCTGCTGCTGTGGGAACATCCGCTTCTCTGGCAGAACCTGCGGCTCGGCCGAGCTTGATGTTCCCGGCAAGCTTGCGGAGCAAAACTTGTCGGGGCGTGCGCTTCAGCGAAACAAACCCTAGGGCTTGTCGGAGGAGGTGCTCCTCGGCACTCTTAGTGTTGATCTTGGGGACCTTCTTGGCGGCGGCAGGGGGGCTCTGCGGAAAATAGTCACCAGAAATCAACTTCCTCTTCTTGTTCTGTCCAGTTGATGGCGTTACAGACGGTTGAGTCAACTTGAGCACAAAGATCCCTGGTTCCACGGGTAACTTAAGTGCAGCGCACTTCGACAGGCCATGGGCAATGTCATTCTGAGCTCTTGGAACATGTTCCATCTGCAGGCCGTCAAAGTGCTCATCTAGCTTTCTCACTTCATCAATGTAAGCTTCCATCAACGGACTCTGATAATTCTTGTTCACTTGGCGGACGACAAGCTGTGAGTCACCCACGACAATGAGCTTCTTGATCCCAAGGTCTCTGCGATCCACGAGACGGCAAGCAAACCTTCATACTCTGCGGTATTGTTTGTTGCTTGCTCCTTGGGAAAGTGCATCTGGACTACATGCTTGAGGTGCTCTCCGGTGGGTGCAACAAGTATGCCTTGCTTTTGGCGCCTTGCAGCGAAGGCACCATCAAAGTACATCAGCCACTCTTTGCTTGCATCCTTGGCCAGGGATGCTCGTTTCTGGAATTTCTTCGTCTTGTGTTGGTGTCCATTCTGCTATGAACTCTGCCAATGCTACACTTTGGATAGTTGAAGTGCTCTCAAACTTGAGGCCAAAGCTTGGCAGTTCAGTAGCCCTTGACAATCCTGCACTTGTCGCTACGGATTTTGCAGTATCCTCTTGGTGGAAGCAGTGGCATTGTGATCTCATGTGCTTGAAAGTAATGGCGCAGCTTTCTCGAGGCCATGAGAAGGCGAAAAGCAATTTCTGCACACAGTACCTTGACCTAGCCCCTGCGAAGGGGCCGACAAAGTAAACTAGGCGCTGCACCATTCTCTTACGCATCTTCTCCTGCGCTGCGAGATCCATCTTTATCGGGACGAGCTTGCGGTGAAGTGCCTTGCTTGTCATTGGATGCATCTGCGTGGTTGCTAGCTCATCATCCGCCTCCTCCCGCTACTAACGCAGCACTAACCACTTGATTGGTTGCGCTATATCTGCACAACTTCTCTTGTGGCTTAGGTGCGACAAGTGTTGAGTGGAGGATAGGTATCTCTTTAAGTCTGCAGCACAGCCTCCGCTTCGGAGTCCATTTCATTGGACCTGGCTTTTTCAATATTTTGAAAAATGGCGGGCGTTCAACAGAACCTAGAGATAAACCTCTTTGAGCAGCTCATAACCGGCAAGTCTTCGTATATCCTTGGCGCTTTGGTGCTTGATCTGCTCAATGGCCTTGATCTTGTCGGGATTGGCTTCAATTCCCGCTGAGACCTGAAGAACACGAGAAGCTTGCGGAGGGACTCAAAACACACACTTCTCGGGGTTGAGCTTGAGGTTGATCTTGTGCAGATTTGCAAGGTTTCGTCTAAATCTTGAATCGAGTCGCCTTGTTCTTGCTCTTGACCACTATGTCATCCATGTAGGCTTCCACATTTACGTGTATTTGTGGCTCAAAAGCGGCATGGACTACTCTTGCAAATGTTGAACCAACATTCTTTAAACCTAAAGGCATCCGTCTGCAAACAGTATGTGCCACATGGGGTGATGAATGCGGTCTTCTCCTCATCCTCTTACGCCATGAAGATCTGATGGTACCACGAGTATGCATCAAGAAATGAAAGCAAATCACATCCGGCCGTGGAGTCAACAATTTGGTCGATCTTGCGGCAAGGGAAATGGGTCTTTGGGACAAGCTTTATTAACATCGGTAAAGTCGATACAAAGCCTCCATTTCCCGTTTGCCTTGCTGCGACTACAGAGATTGGCCAACCACGTAGGATGGAGCACTCCTCGACAAGGCCTGCTGCTTCCAATTTCTTGATTTATTCTGCAATGAATTCTTGGCGCTCCACTGCACCTTCTGACTTTACGCTGGCGGGCGCGCGTGAGGACGAGGCGGCAAGATGGTGCTCAATTACTTTCACAGGAACACGGGGATGACGGCGGTTGCCGCAAACCGTCGGCGTTAAGCCCGGGGAAAGCAGCGGCGCCTTCCTATTTAGGGTCGAGTGGCGATGGTGAAGGTACCACTAAGCGCCATCCTCCTTGGCGGACACCTTCTTGGTCTCTGGTGGAGCTGCCATCGTCTTCTTACACTTGCGGTGGAGCTTGATGGTGCGTCCTCGGCGGTAGCGCAGCACCGAAGAGGTGCACTTGCGGAGTGGGCATCGAACTCTTGCGGACTTGGTCTTCTTCTTCGCCCGGGAGCTTGGCGGCAAGTGACTTACAATCTGTTGCGGCTGCTGCTTCGGTAGATCTTGTCGGCCTTGAATAAGGGCATCCTTCTTGTCGCCGAGGACAGAAATGACACTTATCGGGCTGGCATCTTGAGCATGTTGTATGCATAATGAGAGGCTGCCATGAATTTGGCTAGTGCTGGACGGTCAAGTATCCCATTGTAAGGCAATGGAAAATCAGCAACGTCAAAAGTGACCCTCTCAGTCCTGAAGTTCAACTTCGCTGCCAAACATCACCGCAGCGTGATCTTTCCCTTGGCTTGCTCCTTCCGGATTGATTCCTTGGAATGTGCGGTTTCTTGAGCTTCGCCATCGGGGATCTGGGTTTACGGAGTACGCGGAGGAGATCAGGTTCAAGCCGGCCCCGCCGTCAACTAGCATCTTAGTGACCTTGAGGTTGCGGATAGTTGGTGAAACCAACATCGGCAAGCACCCGACCGCAATAATGCGATCAGGGTGGTCCTCAATATCAAAGATGATAGGCGTCTTTGGACCATTTGAGGGCTTCTTGGCGACTCGGCGGATGGTTACGCGCATTGAATTCCGCATCCCTTTGCTTGAGTTGGCGGTGTGAAGTATCTGAGAAGCTTACCGCCGTCAGCGCACAAGACCTCTGTGGCTTTCGGAACTCCTGCTCATCGGCCTCGTCATCATCCATGTCTTCATCGTCGCCGTCATCTTCATCCTTATCGCGGCGGCGGAGGTCTGTCTCCTTGCCGCTGCTTGGCCTTGCGGGCATCCTCCTCGGCGGGCGTTTCTTGCTAGCTCCTCCAGCACCTTCTGGGCCTTCTCCTTGTCGCGTCGCTCGTATTCAGCCTTACGCTGCTCAGCGAGCTGCTCGACCTTCTTGCAGCTTTGGAGGTCATGGCCCTTGGTGCGGTGGATCTTCGATCTTGCTTATTGGCCCGTCACCTTGTCGGCGACGCCACAGCTGGCGAGTTGGTGCCCGCGGCAACCTCCTTGCGGAGCTACCAACTTTGGCTTTCTTGGCGCCACCTCTATTGCCGGACTGCTCAACGACTAGCACATCTTTGCCTTTCTTCTTTACATTGTTCCGCATGCCGACTTTTCTTTGCAGGGGCAGCCTCCTCACTATCAGATCCTCCTGCTTCTACATTCTCTCCGAGAGTCTCCTCCCTTCCTCAGCACGTGCACACTTGTCGGCCAGGGCATATAGATCACTGACGTCCTTGATCTTGCACATCGCCATCTCCTTCCGCATCCTGCGGTTCCGCACGTTCTGATGGAACACGCTGATTACCGCGGCATGGTGGACATCTGGGATGTTGTGCTATCTGGCTGAATCTCTGAATGTACTTGCGAGGGCTCTCCTTCCTTCTGGCGGCGAGATGAAGGTCGCTCTCTTAGCCATGAGGTTTGTGGCACGCTGTAAAGCGCCGACAAGCTGATGGCATAGATCCGCCAGGAAGATATGGAGTTGTCCGGCAAGTGCATGAGCGAGATCGACATTGGGTTTGAGTACCGCGTGTAAGTAGTTGGCGAGGATCTTGTCGTCTAGCCCCGGCAGCTTGCACGCGATGGTGTAGATCTTTGAGGAACTCCGGCGGATGTGTCTTGCCGTCGTACTTCTACGATGCGTCGGCGAAATTCTTCTTCACAGGCCCTTTGGACTTGCGCAGCTCACGAGTGAGCAGCGGGGCAACCTACAGCGTCTGACAAGTCGCTGGTTCCCCTGGCGCATGCATGTCGACGGAAGGCCCAGCAGCGCTGGTCTAATTGGCGCGCTTCTCTTGGCGCTTCGATCGAGTTGGCGTCTTCTTCTGTCGTTCGTGAAGAACTTGGCGCTGATCGCGACGAGCTCGTGGATCCGATGTGGCGGTGGAGTCGGCGTCGAGGTGGATCCGGCGTCGGCGATCTTAACCATCGAGGCGGAGAAGTGCATGGTGGTTGCACCCCACGGTTTTAAATCGCCACCGGCTCGTGCTTGGCAGTCTTGTCGCGGCAGCGATGTACTCGGCTGCGCTGGAGTGTCGCTGTTGGCAAAGCCGATGAGACTCTGAATGGTGGCCCTCCATTCATCGACCTTGTCGGCCGTTGGAGGGTAATCTAGGGCAGTTGAGCTCTGCCAAAGCCTGCTGGAGTGGTGGGCGGCAATGGCGAGCGGCGCGAGGCGGGATATGCTCGGACTCTAACTATGTTAGAAGGAAGCGATATCCGTCTAAGCGACCGTGCCTCGCTTCGCGCCCGCCACGTTGGCGTGCTGCGCTGGTCTTGAGGCCCGAGATCCACCAGCTCGATCTTGGTCCATGGCGTATGATCTTGTGAATACCATGGCGCTGTCGGTCCCGCGCCTCTGGGATGGCGCGGTGCATGTCTGAGACGCGAGGTCTGCGCAGCCTTGTCCTTGGACTTGGCAGCACCGTGGACTCCCTACGTCGACGCCCGTTCTTCATGGCGTCTACCCCACCACCCATTTGCTCCGGTGGTGGTGGGATCGGCGATGGGCGGATCCGCTGCCGCGAAGCCTTCTTCTTGGTGGCATGTTGATGAAAAGCGAAGATCTGGCTTCGTGTGAGCGCGGATCAGGTTCACACAATCTCGACACCCTACAGGCGCGCAAAGATGTTGGGGAAACTGATCGACCCACGAACACCTATGGGACGGCGGACCGAGCCCCTTCGGTTCGGAGGCGGAGGTTACCTGAAGAGCAGATCGAGTGAAGCTTACTGAGTGGTTACCCAACCGGAGCTCTCGGAGATAACACTCCTCTGCTGCTGTTTGAGTGTATTGAGTTCTTGCTAGGGAGCGCTGAGGCTACAATACCCTCCAGCTGCTACTTGAGACCTAAGCGTGAGTGTTTTCGGCTTGAACCTTCGAACCTCTCCAACCCCCCCCCTGGCGCGCCAAGATGTCGAAGCTGATCGACCCACGAACACCTATGGGACGGCGGACCGAGCCCCTTCGGTTCGGTTGGGGCGGAGTCACACGAAGAGCAGATCGGTGAAGCACGGCAGTTACCCAGTTGAGCTCTCGAAGAGATAACCTCCTCTGCTGCTGTTTGAGTGTATTGAGTTCTTGCTAGGGAGCCTTGAGAGCTACTGTACCTCCGGCTGCTTGAGACCTAAGCGTGAGTGTTTTACGGCAGACCTTTCCCACCTCTCAACCCCCCTCTACATTGCATGGGCCTCCTTTTATATGCTCAAGGGGTCTCCGACAGGTGTAGCGTAGACAATGGTAAAAATGGAAAAGAAATGTGGTTGGTACAGCTACTTATGCAGGTGTATCATACCTAACCACGGCGGGGGGACAAAGGCATTAAATGCCGTCCACGTCGCCCAAGCAATCTTGACGAGGACCGTCGGGGGCGCCACGCTTACCACGATGGCAATCTTGTCGATTGCGCTTGCCACGGCGCTCCGTGGCCACACAGACTTCTTGCCACGCAGCGCTGGAAAGGTCGAGGCGACACGTTGGTGGATGTCTTTGGGCGGGGAATAGAATGGTAGTCTGCGCATGCAGCGCCTTGCATGGTTGTTGCCTTATCGGCGTCCGGAGCTTGTCGCTCACGGGCCTTCCGGCAAGCTCCTCTTGCGGGGCCTTGTCTCCTAGGTGCCTTGGTTGGCCTTCCGGCAAGCTCCTCTTGCAGGCCTTGTCTCCTTGGCTTAAATACTTTTGTTCTTGAATGGCTCCAAAGGAACCACGGAGGACCTTGGCGGTCACCAGGCAAGCCTTGCCGCGGGGTGCTGCAACTGCCCGTGCACAAGTTCGGGATACTAGGGTACCCCTACTCTAGTACACCGACACCAGTGAGTTCCTCCTCCTATTCCTCTCTATATCTCTCTTCCTCATTCATATAATTTTATCTTCTTTTATAGCAACAGTAGATGAGAGGTGCGAGAACGAGTTGGGTGGGGAGCCACCATCACCATGGACAACTTCATCCCGTCTAGGACCAGCAACAGCCATGGTTGGAGAGGACGATGGTGCCCAACAGTAGCAACCATGGATGGAATTTATTTATTTTTAATTCCTAATTAGTTAGTAGTAGCGCGGGGCCCTGACCCGCGCTACAGCTAAGTAGTAGGAGGGTGGGCATCAACCACGCTACTACTATGAAAATAGCGATCTTGAGGTTATACACGCTCTTTGCTACAAGTTAAGCTATAGCGCCATATCGATGGCAGGCGCCCATGCTATTGATACACCCAAAACCCGCGCTACTTCTAGGCTTTTCCCTAGTAGTGAACTGATACCAAGGATATAACCTAGTGTCTGAGCGTGCTCTCGAGGCCTTGAGCATTTCCATATCCATCAAGGTTTTACCAGCATCCATGCCAAGATCCTGGCAACACTTCATACTACCATGATGAATAACGATGGAAGTTGCTGATGCAAAGGTAGATAACGATTTCTCGGATTTCACCTTAGCGATGCCAACGAACAAAATCTGGAGGATCGGCGGAGAGACATTTAGCACTCTGCTTCTAATGTTCTCCTTGACATTCTAGCTACCACGGTCATGCTTAAAAGCATCATCGGTATGGTTATCAAGTAAAGGTCGGGCTTCGGTAGCACAAAAATTCCTAAGGAACAAATTCTAGAATAAGTCGCATGAAATCCTCATGGAGAAGATGATTAAACCGTTCAATCAAGATACTACAATAATAGATCTTCCGGGTAGGTGTGTCGGCCAAAACATCAACCTTACCGGACCCTACATCATAGATCTCGGAAAACTTCCAACCATCATATTTTCCTAAGATTCAGATCAGGTTAGTAATAGGATGCTTCAGACTCAGCATGTCTGAAAACGAAAGTTTGCAACACAAATTGACGAGATGACTAGATTCTTGGGAAATGAACTATGGCAGAAAGCTCCAAAACATGGGCTGGTTCGCAAGATACATGTGAACACACTGTCCAAGACAAGCATGACCACATACCAGTCTTACGGCAAAACACTACCGAGCTCGGGTTGGGAACCATTATCGAGGGTATCGAAGTCCTCGCATAAGGCATGCTCTTAAGAAGGAACTTCTTCTCCTTGAACAAATCAATCAGAGGTTTGGTGTGCTAGGAAACTCATATAGAATGAAGGCGGCCGACCTATCAAACTATAGAGTACTTCGCACATGCCTAACTAACTTGGGACGATTCTAGAGGAACCAAAACAAACCTTTCTCAAATTCACGGTGGCAACTTGCATTAGATGCACAATAACTAGAGGAAGTCACTTCTCCCAAATGAACATATGCTTCATGAACAGGACACTAAGAAAATGCTTACACAAGTTTCCAACGCTAGCTTAATGTTCAACATGAATCATGGAGGAGATAAAATGCTGCTGATGGGCTCAACAACAAGTCATCGGAATTTCCATATAGATGGAATTCCGTAATTATGTGAACAAGGTTATAGCATTGGTCAGACCAAAAGATATAATGGTGTATGCTCGGGGAAACAACTACGAGAAAAACAACATTACGACAATCATTTGTGCTGATTTTGATTTGACAATAGCCCACACTCAAATCAAAATTTTGATAGGACAATAGATCCAACAACTAATCACGAGGACCAATCGACGAAGATATCATCTTCTTCAGCACACACACACACATAAATATCTATACCTATACTAATTACAGACTCTCAAGAAATGCCAACGTTAATTAGAATTTACCAGCCGTTAATTCGGTGGGACCGAATTATAACGGTGTAGATTTACTGTTGGACTAAAAATATGAACAACTGGGAGGACTCCTTCCACCGTAATATTGGTCTGGAGTTCATAACAGAACGATATGTGGAGAAGAGAAAAATCCAGAACGATATCTAATAATCAATCTCTCCCCGACCTGTTTCTTCTTCACGTCATGCAACCGCCGCCGACATCCATCAAAATTCCCTATAGACACAGGCCGCTACTACCATGTGCATTGTGTTTCCGGCCGGCGGCGGCAAATCTTAATCCAGGTCAGTACGATCAAGAATCTCTTGCCTTGATATGTGCCTCACGTGCACGTTCTAGCTACCGGAAGAGATCTACATTACATGTCTGACATTGCTGCGTGCATCGTATATATGCTTGGTGCATCTATAGCCAGAATCAATCAACATGCTTGGGAGTCAACTTGGCTATGTGTGTGTGTTCGAATGCATGTGGGTTCATTGGATGTGAATCACAACTCAGCAAATCTCAAATTCTGCTCCTTCTCTCTATAACTACTGATGTTAAATCCGGTGGTCGTATCCCGCTTTACCCCATGGATACTGAGATAGCACCATATTTAAACCAAAGCCCTCTGTAATATTCCCGTTCTTTAGATTTATCTAATTTCCTTTGCCTCGTACGTGTCTCCCTCCTCCAATGGTGTCATGCCCTAAGTGTTTCCCTTAATGACACCTCTCTATGATAACCCAAATCTTCAGATCGATGGATCTAGTAATTGTGGCCGGCAGTCTAGTCGGCGCTGCTGCCATCTCTGAAATTGATGATTCCTCGACCACTACGTTCTTATTCCTACACTTCCTTTGAGCAGCTGAGTTGTTCAGTCAAGGAGAGAATTGCCAGTTCATGCCAACGATGGTTCATGGATCATACATGTTGCTACGGAGGCATAAAAAGCAAGGTGGCAAAAGCAATTGTAAGCGTAAGGTGCAGGAAGCAATGGACGATACTATCTTGCAGTTTTTATTGGCCGTTAGTTTGTTTGTTCCCTGTAGTCCAGTTTGTAGGCCAATATGTTAGCACAAGCAATTGCTAAGGTGGAATTTATATTGGCGTGGGACCAGATTGTAGCTCCGAGGGGAGCTCTTTCTCCATGAACACGCACCTACAGGCAGTCTGCAATGTTCCATCGAGACACAACTGCAAGGATTTAGGCACCTTGATTGATTAGTGTAGAAAGCATGAAAGAAGGCTGGCTAGCCTAAGCTAGCTACTGAATCGACCGGCCGGAAGAATGGAGCACATGCGGGTGATTGCCCAAGTCACTGCCGGACAATGACACTAATTAATCACGGTTAATTGCAACAATATTACTAGCTGCGCTTCCTGATGTTATCCTATATATATAACTGTACACATAAACGGAGAAACTCCATGGTGTAAATTCGCTGCCGGACAAGCCCACTAATTAATCATGGTTAGTTTCAACAATTTTATTGGCTGCGCTTCCTGATCTTATGCTATATAATTGTACACATAAACAGAGAAACTCCATGGTGTAATGTCACATGGTGGAGCAAAGGTTTTTTAGCCCCCGCAAAAAAAGGTTATTGTTTTAGGACAGAGCAAGGTTATATTGCTGGATCAAGGTATGCATCTAAGTTCCTAGAAATTTTACAATTACGTTCTTTTTTTCTACCTAGTTTTACTTTTATGTGATGATGATTTATTTCTTTCTAAAGTTGTTTGGTACCCAATGAACCTAACCCGAAATTAATAAGGTTTATGGTGACTTAGAGAATGTTTAGTTTGCTTTGTGCTTGGATCTCAAGTTCTATCTTCTGGTCAACGTTCTGTTTTATCTTATTCGACAACGTGTGTAATCTCATTATACCATTAGACATTAGTTGCTCATATATTTACAAAATTTATATCGATCTTACCCTGCCATAAACCTACATGAATGTACAAAAGTTTGACCTTTGGGGTAGACATTATGGAAAATATTGTATTTAGTTAATTATTTAAAAAATAGTATTGCTTAGTGCCCACTCTGTGTGTTCTGCCAAATATGACGAGCTGCACACTAGCTTCAAATGCTATTGGCAGAAATTTATGATAGTTATGATTAGCATTTGGCGTAGATTAGCAGAAAAAATACCTCATGGACACTTCAATACTTCTCTTTTTATGGGTGTTACATTGTTGGCTTACAAAATGCCTCCTTAATAAATTTGGAAATATCCTGAATTTTCCCTACATATAAATTTCAACTTCATCTACGTAGCATGTCCTAAAAAAATATTTGTAACTGATGCAAAAAAAACATATATGTATGCGTGGAAGTGAAATATTAAACATCCATCTATTGACCTATCAGTGCAACATACAAATAGTTTTTTTAATGACCATTAAAGTTAGGGAGTACAAACCTATATGTCCATTTTTCGGGAACTATAACATATGATTTCTTAAGTTATCTTTAACCAAGCTCAAAGGAGCCATTCGAGTTTATGCACAATATCATGATATATTTGTATCATTGGCTTTCATACAATGATTTGGCAAGCACATGACATATATTAATCACACTATCAATGAAAATACAGAATAAATTTTTTCCTTGGAAAATATATTTAACATTTTTGCAGTAAGGCAAGTATTACCTAATAGTTTAGAGCTCGATGAGACTAAATTATTAAATATACAGCTGAAGGAATTGTTGAATATTAACTTTTCTTTCGTTCATATATAGTGCGAGTAAAGAACTATCAGCACTTCATAAATAAATAATATAACACATCCTTAAATATTAGAGTAACATAAGTGGTACACCATACATATATGTAAATTATACGATCGTGAATATACTCAAAATGATAGTTTATTTTTGCAACATGGTAACCAATATGCAATGGTTTCAATTTGTATTATAATTATTATTTTAGATATCAAATGAAATGAACGTTAATTAAACTATTACTCATATAGAGCTATCTAGAAATAGGCTAGCCCGTGCGGACGCACGGGTTGATGACTAGTATCCCTTAGTGATGAACTAAGTCAGACAAGCTTGTATCTTTGAACTCTCCAAGTTGTTGTTTAGCTTAACCAACTAGTTCAGGGTATCCAGCACTGATTCTTGGAGCAAGGGTGGTTTAGAGGAAACCCAACTTGATCACGAACTCAACATAGCGGTCAGGGGACAACCTATTAATACTTCCGAGAAGATATTTGGAAAATCATGAACAACTGATATGTTACTAAGCTTGAGAAAAATCTTGCTTTTCATAGCAAGACGATATGATCAAATAAGCAAGGAATTGAAACTATCCAAACTCATTGATTGAAGAGTGCACCAGGAAATATGGACTCGGTAGCACGATCAATCTTAGAATGGTGATTCATTAACCAACACACTAAGAATGAGATTGTTGTCCATTAACTAACAAGCAACAGGGTTGCTAGGAGTATTGATTTCACACATCATGTTTCACTTGTCAGCATTCCGGTTTCAACCAACACGGAGACCAAGAAATGAATGTTGATGGCGAGAATTCATAAGAGGTTGTGCAATTCCCATGACATATATGATATTAAAGGGGGTAACACTCCAAGGTAGAACAGATTATAAGCTGGATTGGTGTGGGGACCCCGACTCATAAGTCGAGGTCACTGAATGCACTTATACAGTGATCCCAAAGATCAATGCTCACTGAACACACAGATGCTGAATAACAAGAGTCTTACATCCATACATACCGTCTTACACAAATTATGACCATTATGGTCAAGTCTTACATAGATAAAGCCTCACGGCTGAACATTGCATAAACTCCAATAGCGGAAGTCTTCATAGATAAGTAGAACCCATGCCATCTGCCTTAACCCTACATGCATTCCGACTAGGAAAGCGTCCTAGTTCGCATGTTCGCCTCCGAAGAACTCTTCTTCAAATTCCTGCTCTTCCATGCCTGGCCATTTAAATAACCAGTGGCAAGCCAATGAGTACTTTGAATGTACTCACAAGCAACCCATGTTTTGGCTCAAGAGACAACAATGCATAACATAGGTAATTTTTTGCAGAAAGCTAATTTTATTGTGCTATGACATGTTCAACAACTGGTAAATCATGCATCATATGAATTCATGTAACCATAGGGACTAGTTACAGATATCAATATAAAGGGAGTGGGCTTCAACCCAACCCAATCATGTCAAGTCCTTTGACTTGACCCAAGTAGTTCTTCCCACTTATCCAAACACGCACTGGTTTGTAAACAAGTGGACGTAGCCCAAGAGCGGTTACCCAACTGTCCTTGACCGTGGACACGGCTATTCGAATAGTTTTACACTCTACAGAGGTTAAACACTTTACCCACAAGATCCAGAGAACTTCCGTGTCATCCACGACCCCGGTACCTCAAGTACCCGGTGTCGGTGTCAAAACCGGCGGATCTCGAGTAGGGGGTCCCGAACTGTGCGTCTAGGCAGATGGTAACAGGAGACAAGGGACACGATGTTTTTACCCAGGTTCGGGCCCTCTCGATGGAGGTAATACCCTACTCCTGCTTGATTAATATTGATGATATGGGTAGTACAAGAGTAGATCTACCACGAGATCAAGGAGGCTAAACCCTAGAAGCTAGCCTATGGTATGATTGTTGTTAGATCCTCTGGACTAAAACCCTCCGGTTTATATAGACACCGGATAGGGTTAGGGTTACCTGAGTCGGTTACAATGGTAGGAGATCTACATATCCGTATCGCCAAGCTTGCCTTCCACGCCAAGGAAAGTCCCATCCGGACACGGGACGAAGTCTTCAATCTTGTATCTTCATAGTCTAGGAGTCCGGCCAAAGATGATAGTTCGGCTATCCGGACACCCCCTAGTCCAGGACTCCCTCAGTAGCCCCTGAACTAGGCTTCAATGACCACGAGTCCGGCGCGCATATTGTCTTCGGCATTGCAAGGCGGGTTCCTCTTCCGAATACTTCATAGAAGGTTTTGAACACCAGGATAGTGTCCGGCTCTGCAAAACAAGTTGCACATACCACCATAGACAGAATAATTCTTGCACAGATCTGCTGACGTATTCCGCGGCGTGACATCACACCACGGCCAAGCCTTTATATGAATCGTTTTTTACTGTTCCACCTCAGTAGCGTTTAGCGGGCGGTTTCCTTGCGTCTTATCAAAGCATAGATCGTGCCCCTTATTCAGGATTCTCATCAAATACGGACGTGGGTAACCCAACCGTGCCCGTTAGCACGCCTCCTCTATCGGCGAGTCCCAATCGACCACGGGAGGGCTCTTGGTATTCAACCTCTTTATAATGAGAACAAAGCGCTCTTCTTTTCCACCCTCCATCGAGTTAGCCTCGCCCTTTGAGTTCTAACACCCAAAGCTTCAGATTTAGGCGCTTGGACCTTCGACGATGTCGGCTCGACCAGCTTCGGCCGATGGATGTCTTCTTCCGTCACGAGAAGAACATGTGCTAAAGCTGCGAGATGCGGTATCTAACGGTGAGATTCGCATAGGCTGCCTGCTCCGGGGCAGGTCATTCCCACTCCCGAGCCCAGAGAGCGTGGTGTTCGTGTCACACTTCCTTGGGTTTAGGCTTCTCGGCAGATCCCTTTGTGTGGGGGCTCATGTTTTATTATGGGCTGGATTTCCATGACTTGAATCGAGTCCATCCTCCATATCTCGTCATTCATTGTCGTATGTGAAGCCTTCCTCCATATTTCCCCTCACTTTGGATTGTGGCTCAAGACCTTCAAGGTGGAGCGAAGATGATCGAGGGCAACAAGCGAGTCGGAGAGGGGTGTTCATAAGCAAGTGTCTGATGCTCCGTGGCCGAGGCTCTTTTCAAGAGGAGCTTGGTTTGTGGCAGCAGGAGTGGTTTTATATCACGCTCCTGGGGGCACCAAATGGGTGGCTCCACCGCCTTTCACTCAGTCCACCACAGTGGCTGGCATCATGGGTCAACGGGGGCTCGGCTGGGGCCGTCCAGGGCGTTCCTCTGTTGCGGGGCCGTATTCGAGACCTCAAGAAAGAGATCAATCTGGTCGCGATGGGCGCAGGTTATGTTGATTCAGCGCCTTCTACCCTGCAAGCGTCGCCCCCTCAAATGCATGGGAATTTAATCTGGAGGGACCACGAGCTCTCCAACATTTTATGGAGTCGACACCGTGGAGATGTATAAACTGTTCTTGGATCACAAGAGAAGTGTCCGGACCTGGCCGAGGGCGCAGGACTAAGCTGCAATCGCCCAGATACTCAAGTAAGTAGTCTTGTAACCCGACAGGCTGTTCATTCATTTATCATATATATGCCCTTTAAAGGAGTCGTTTCTTGAACAGGAGTGGATAGCCAAGGCAAAGTTAATAAGGTGTCGGCTCCTCCGGAGACCACGCCGGATCCCATCTTGACTAAGATGTTGAAGGCGCGCCTTTTAAAGAAGCGAAGGGGGGCGGGAAGCAACTGCCACCACGAAGGAGACTTTCGAGGAAGGAGGATCAAGGTCCCACCCTCCAAGGAGAGAAGAGGACCGCTTGAAGAGCTGGAGGTCAAGGCCTCAAGAGGGAAAGAAATATTAAATCGAGAGTGCAGCTGGGAAGTAACCCAGCCACACTATTTCCCCAAGGGGATTAGCCCTCCAATGAGCCGTAAGTAAAAAGAAGGGGTCTTGTAAATAAGGAACATCCTGCATTTATTTCTGAAGATAACGAAATTGTACCTTGTAGTTGGATCTCAGCCCTTCTCAGTGAGCTCGTCTTGAGGATCTTCTTCGGAGATGATGGAGAGCAACGCCTCCACATGTCGCACCTTCATGTGAGGCGGGCGTCCACGAGGTGTCGTCGCGGAGGTTTCCCAGTCGGCGGGGCGAAAGGTCAGTGCCAAGCTGGCGTGCGGTCGGAGGAGCTGAAGGATCTTCTCGGCGGCGGCTATCTCGAGAAGATCACCGTGCTCGATGGAGTGCGGTGATTGAAAGAATACATCCGCTGAGGCGGATTGCATGAACCGCCGAAGTTCTTGGCGGGGTTTGAGGTGCGCAAAATGGCGTACCTTGACAGATATGCATATAGAATCGCCTGTATAGATAGTAGCCCACGAGACTCGGTATGTTGTCAAAATTGACAGCGTGCGAGGATCATAATCTCGATTATAACATATCGCCGCTCCTAAATAGGTGGAGGCGTCCGGTGGCCAGCGGATGATGAATTGCCGAACTAAAGCGGCAACTTGACGCGAAGCGGATCACGGACATCGCTGGTCAATAAGCGGTTTGACGAGTCACAAGGGATCGACCTCTCCGCGGACACCTGGTAAGGGAGCTTGGCGCCCATTCCTTACTATTTGTATGCTTTTGATGCGAGGCGGTGCGCTGCTGTGGAGGAGCTCTGGCGGAACTTCGCCCGGCGAAAGAGCAAGCCAAAATAGTAATGCGGCCACTTTAAGGGCGGCCGCTTTAAGGGCGGCCGAAGAGCTAAAAGCCGAACGGGCTGCTCACTGCCGAAGCAAAGAGGAAATGGCCGATATGGCCATAAAGTAGAAGAATGCTACCGACCGCTACGGGTTTCTTGAAAAAGAACATCAAGCGGAGCAAGAGGACCTGAAAAAGGCCACCACCGAAGCCAAGGATACCCGCTCCGCAATGAGAGCTGCAAAGGAGGAGCTGCGTCAGGCTGTGGATGTTGCTGCTGGAAAGCCTTTTCTGTTGCGGAGGAAATATACGGATCCGAAGTATGCTCAATTGGACAGGTTGTGGAGTTCGGAGGATGCTTATCTGGACTTAGCGGCGAGCGCTGCGGACGCAATCAAGCACGAGGCGGAAGGCGCGAAGGGAAAACTATATTGGTCGCAATTCCATTGTCGGGCGTCCTCTTCCGTTGACCGATCGGTTGGCGAATGGGCGAGCTGAATCGATTATCCGGACTTGCCATGAAGCATGTCATGACTCATTTGTGGCGGCGGACCCCAGCCAAAGAGTTATTTTGGCTTAGTGCAGCGATTCCTTAGTGCGGTACAGCGTGTCGATGAAATGAAGCGGTCGGCATGCATAGAGGGCGCGGATGGCTTTTGCCGTGTCAAGACATCTTGGGCGGAGATGAAGGCCACCGACGTTTCATCCCAGATTGGACGAAGCAGTACCGCCAAGCACTATTTTGAGGAAGTCTGCGAGGCACTCGTTTAATAGAGGCGCGATGCTCGAAGGATGTTATGCTTGAATGACATGTATAATTTATGAAACAACATTTCAATATAATATAAGAGCTTTTTATACTTGTGCGTTCAAGTAGTAAACTACTCCTGTGCGACCGTTGATGTATATGTATATATAACTTTGAAAGATGGCAGTCTTGACTTCATTACCCACATAGTCTTGGGGTGTTTACAAAAAGTCGCTTTCACATAATCCAACGTCTTGGTCCTATAAAGGAGGTGGTGGCGTAGCAAACTAGGCAACTGGACTATAATGCTTTATCACTTTCACTTAGCCATAGGAGTTCGAGGGTGGGGCTACAATATAGCCCCTGGGGGCACCGCACTCTCCAGGAGCCGGGCAAACCCAACATTTGACCAAAGACATGATTCGGAGCTGATGCATATAAGGCCTAACTTCGAGGCGCCTTGAACACTCCCTAAGGTATTCGGTCTTTTATAAAGCGGCAGAACAATGCCCTTGGTAATAAGCCCACGTGTCGAGTGCGTGCAAAATTCGGCGCGGCCGATGCCAAAGCGCCAGCCTCCTCCTCGGTTATAACTAGAAACCAGGGATGTGTATAACAAGAGACAGTAAAAAAGGTTTACGAGGGTCTTAATCTGAAAAGAATCCTTACAGCGGGTCCCTCTGCGTCTGCGCTTGTGTCTCCGTTGTGCGTTTCTGGGCGGGTGTAGCACGTTGTTCATCTGTAAAGAGAGGAACTTAGTTGAAAAGAAAAAAAAAGATCGTCGAAAAATCTACTTTATATTAAATAAGCAGAGTGCGATTAGAAGTGAATAAAATTGAGCTTTATTGTCTCTTGTTGTACATGCGTGCAGCCCCTTGTATGGGGTATGCAGCTAGTAAGCGCCAGAACTCGTCTAGCCGTGTCCGGGGTTCAATTACCTATTGGATGCTTTTATTAGCGGGCGGATTGGTGTGGGGCTGTCAAGGCAGCCTCGCATTCTTCCGTGCTCGAGTAACACTTAATACTCCCTTTTAATGAGATGATGTCACATGGACCGGGCATTTTAAGTGTAGGAGATGAATAATGCGGTATTGCGTTAAAGCGGGCGAAAGCTTTACGCCCCAGTAGTGCTTGACAGCTACTTTCGAATGGGGCGATGTGGAAGGTTAAATTTTCGCGGCGGAAGTTGTCGAATGAGCGAACACAACTTCTAGCGATGAGGAGCCCTACAATGGGCATCTGATCCTGGCATTACCCTTTGAAGGAGGTGTTGCTATGGCGAATTTTGGTTGGGTCTATCCCCATCCTGCGGATTGTGTCTGATATATCAGGTTTATGTCCTTTGCTGCCATCCATGAGGACTTGTGTAAATTGGAATCCGTCGATTATAGGATCCAATATCAAGGCAGTCCATCCTGCGTTCGGATACTTTCGGAGTAGTCACGATGGTCGAAGGTGATTGGTTTTGACAACCAGTGTTGGTACTCGGCTAGGGTAGTATATGCGCGCAGCGTCTTAATGGGCGCCGCTCTGTTTTCCCTTTATCACGTGAAGTGAGTCTACTGTTTTAACCTCTTGTGGGAAATTCTTTTGTTTTCTGGTGCTCTGCTTGTGGGGTTCGTCAATTTGCCCGAAACGCATCCTCGAGCTCTTCCCAACTTCCAATGGTATTTTCGGGAAGGCTTTTAAGCCAATGCCGAGCTGGCCCTTTGAGTTTGAGGGGTAAGTATTTTATGGCGTGGAGATCATCTCCTCTAGCCATGTGTATGTGGAGGATGTAATCCTCAATCCAGACTCCAGGGTCTGTTGTTCCGTCGTATGCCTCTATGTTTACGGGTTTGAATCGGCTGGACATTCGTGATCCAAAGACCTCATCGATGAAACATAGGGGATGTCGGCGCCCACATATTGGGTGTGCCGTGATGTTCGGAGATTTGGCGTGTTGCATTGCTTTGAAGAGCTTGCTTTCTCGGCCCATAGATGGACCTAACTGGGCCATCCTTTTGATGTGAATCCTTATGCGGATCGCGTACCGGCTTGTGTCTTGGCGCCATTTGCGCTCTCTGTTTGCCGGGGTCGTCCATCCGACCGGGTGGCCTTCTTGCTTTTTGATTGTGGGGCTCTCGGCATCCTCATCAAATTGACGATAGTTTTCTCTTTGGGTAGCTCTTTGTTCATTGATGTCACCGTATTTGTCTGCGGTGTTGAATACTTTGCTCCATCTGATTCGAGTGCATCTTCCGCTGTTTTGAGCTTCCGCTTCTGCTTTTTCAGGCTATGCGCAGTGGCGATGAGCCTTTTGTGGAGGTTCTTCTACTCCAACAATTTGTCCGACGTGAGATCGTCCGGATTGTTATCTTCTCCGGGGACGGGTTGTTTATCCAAGTTCTCCTGTTGGACGGTTGCTTTCGATAGCATGTTAAATGATCCACGGTTCGCCCTGCTCTATGGCTGGGTCTTTGTTGAGGCGGGACTTGGTGCGGCGTTTACGTTGCTATTTTGACTGCTTTTCGAGGGATTTATCCTTCGTAGCGTGCCGTTGTTCCTCGTCGTCACTTCCTTTAGGTGTATCCACCATGTATACATAATGGGATGAGGTGGTTGTCCAGCATCCTATAGGTGCTGGTTCATGGTTGTCTCCTACATCGTCGTCGATACCGTCGATGTCTTCGGAGTCGAAATCGAGCACGTCGTGTAAGCTTTCGACAGTGGCTACAAAGTGGGTGGTGGGTGGGCGTTGGATTTCTTCGTCGTCGGCATCCCAACCTTCCTGACCGTAGTCCGGCCAGGGCTCTCCTTATAAAGAGAGAGACTTTAGTGATTTCAAGATGTCGCCAAAGGGCGAGTGCTGAAAGATGTCCGCGGCAGTGAACTCCATGACCTGCGCCCAATCGGATTCGATCGGCAGGGGCGCGGAGGTTTGGACTCGGAGAGAGTCCGGCGCCTTGAGTCACGGTCTTCGCAGAGACAGGATTGTGTTGGCTCAATCGCCGTAGAGATTTCAGCCCCGAGGTGTTGTCAACCAACCATCCTCGATCGGCGAGACCGGCTCTGAATCAATGTTGGGCGGACACTAGTGTAGCCTCGGTGACCTTTGATTGATGGCGAGTTAGATCATGTCCATCGAGATAGTGCGGCACGCTTGGCTGCGGCTCGAATTCGTCGAAGATCAAGTCTCCGCGGATGTCGGCCTTGTAGTTTAAACTTCCAAATCTGACCTGATGGCCAGGGGCGTAGCTTTCGATCTGCTCCAGATGGCCAAGTGAATTGGCCCGCAGTGCAAAGCTGCCGAATATGAAGATCTGTCCGGGGAGAAAAGTCTCACCCTGGACCGTGTCGTTGTTGATGATCGAAGGAGCCATCGGGCCTATAGGTGACAACACAGAGGAACTCTCAATGAAAGCACCAATGTCGGTGTCAAAACCGGCGGATCTCGGGTAGGGGGTCCCGAATTGTGCGTCTAGGCGGATGGTAACAGGAGACAAGGGACACGATGTTTTTACCCAGGTTCGGGCCCTCTCGATGGAGGTAATACCCTACTCCTGCTTGATTAATATTGATGATATGGGTAGTACAAGAGTAGATCTACCACGAGATCAAGGAGGCTAAACCCTAGAAGCTAGCCTATGGTATGATTGTTGTTCATCCTACGGACTAAAACCCTCCGGTTTATATAGACACCGGATAGGGTTAGGGTTACACAGAGTCGGTTACAATGGTAGGAGATCTACATATCCGTATCGCCAAGCTTGCCTTCCATGCCAAGGAAAGTCCCATCCGGACACGGGACGAAGTCTTCAATCTTGTATCTTCATAGTCTAGGAGTCCGGCCAAAGATGATAGGTCGTCTATCCGGACACCCCCTAGTCCAGGACTCCCTCACCCGGGGTAAGCACCCGATCACTATCTTTCCCTAGACGACACTAACATAGAGTCCACTCGATTGGTAGTAACCCCCCGTGCCCAACATTTCACATCTTAAAATTGTGGAGCCTCGCTCCCATATTCATCCCATACCACTGGCACGGGGTACCAACGGTGTGTCAGGTGCCCTGTGAAAACAGTCATGGCCGCCTATCCAAGCAAGACCCCATCCCAAGAGTGACCTCGTGTCACCCATGTCACTAGTATGCAGGCACCATGCTAGTATCGGCCTAGGTAATCAATAATGCCCTTTCCCATATAAGGGTAGAGTGGTTGCGCATGTAAGGTTGGAATAATGGTCACAACTTAAACCAATCCGTTTTGAAAACAACACACACACTTGCCTCGGTACAACACTTCATCATCAAGTGGTTACCCAACTCATTATCTCCCTCGGGCATAAGTGGCACCCGATGGGGTTTTCGAAAAGTTTTTGAAAACAATGTTGCTTCCTTCACCATGCATATACGCATCCCCTTTTGCGTAGCTCTACTTAGCATCCTAGCTACTCCCACTCGCATAACCCTCATAGAAAGGTAGGGTCATGCATCATGCAAGTATCAACGAGAAAAGCAATGGAGTAACCCACCAAGGTGGTACCCTCTCATCATGATTCCGGTGCAACAACAAGTGCTATATGACATGCATAAAAAGGTTTCACGGTATGGTCAAAGGGCTGCTTGCCTGGCTCAGCAAAGTCTTTTGGGTCTTCAAAGTCTTCTGGTCCAAATCCTTCGTCAGCAACGCAATCTATCGTCGCAATATAACAAGAAGAAAATAACGCAATAGTAAAATAGAAAAACCAAAGTGCTCAGAAAAATGTCAACTAATTTTTGTTAAATACCAGAGTGTATTCTAAGAATAAGAAAATTCTTAGTTTTGGATTTGGAGTCATGGAAACAGTGCTAGGAATTTTCAAGGACAGGCATAAATGCTCAATTTCAAATTTAAATTTGAACAGACAAGAAAAGTTGGTTTGATAAGAGTGAAAACCGCACTATTAAATAAGTGGAATTATTACAAGAATTTAGGAGTTGGAATTATTGAATTTGGATTATTATTTAATCATGTGGAATTTTTGCAAGTTTAACAGAAAAGAAAAAGGAGAAGGGGCACTGTGCCTGCTGGGCCAGAATAGCCGCAACGGAGCAGGCCCAGTCAGAGAGGCGGCCCAGCGCACTGGTGCACGCATGCGCGCCAGGTTTAAACCTGACGGGCGGGGCCCAGGCGTCATCGAGAGAGAGAGGGGCAATGGAGAGGAGAGGCTGACAGGCAGGGCCCGCCTGTCATCCCTAACCCTGAGTCCAGACGACCGGCGAGCTCACCGCGACGATGTGGGGCACGGCGAGGTCGGGCGAGGGCATGGCTGGACTCAGCGTCGAGTCGTCGTTCGGGTGGTGGTGGTTGCGGTCGCCGAGGTGGCCTGGTTCACCCGCGACAAGGAGGCATGGCGGAGGAGCTTCGGGTGGCGGCGGTTCCGGCCGTTTCCGGCAGCTACAGAAAGGGGAAACAGGGGGAAAGGATCAGTGGAGTGCGGGGGTTCCAGATCGAGGCTTAGGAGTAGTGGGGAGAGCTTCTACCATGTGGATGACGGCGAGCCGCTGCGGCAGATCTTGAGCTCAAGTGCTTCTGGAGAGGAGCAGGTGTTTTAAGGGGGTGATTAGGGGAGTGAGAGAGCGAGTGGTTACGAGAGGAGGGCTCGGGGAGGCTCTTAAATAGGCGGGCGACGGTACATCGTGGTCCAGTGCACCGGCGAGGCCGTTGCCGTCACTACCGGTCACGAGGGATCGTAGCAAGGTGTCGGGGGTGCTCGTGGGGTTTGTCTAGGGCGAGGGGAGAGAAGAGAGGGAGAACAGGGCCCCAAGGGCACCGCGCGTGTGAGCGCGCTCACTGGTGCGCTCGGGAGGCCGGTGCGCGTGCGAGCTGGGGCGAGAGGAGGGAGAAGGAGGAGGGGGACCAGGTTATGGCATGTAGCGGATGACGAGGAGCATCGTCGGGCGCGTTGGCGAGGCCCGAGGTGAGCGGAGGTGGTTGGCGGTGGCTCGATGCACAGCCGCATTATGGCAGCTCAGGCGCCCAAATGGCCGGCATGCCATTTTTCTATGCAGTGTGGGCACGCCCAAGCATGTCTAGCAGGTCTAGGAGGCAGTAAAGAAAGGGGGAGCGGCCTTGGATGCCATGGATGGCCAGTAGGAGAGGTGTGGGGTTGAGGGAGAGAGGGAAATGGGCTGTCTGGAGAGAGAAAGTGGGGTTTTAACCCTCCAATCATTGAGCTGTGGATTTTCCATTGTTTCTGGAGGTGGAAGGGGACTAGGAGGGGCTGTGGTAAAACTTTGAGCCCATAGAGATTAGTGGAAGGGGTCAAAATGGTGTTTTTGGAAATGTGGCAGAAGGTGTTTGATGCTTGTTTAGGTAAGAAAATGAGACTCCACAGAGTGAAATGGCAAATATAATTAGGGCCTTCCACCAATTTTGAGCTCATTTGGGCAAAGTTGCAAGTGCAACTGTTGTAAACCCTAGAAATCAACAGAACTGTTGAAAGTTGCTTGTGGTTTATGGGAGTCCTATATCTAATAGGTTTCAAATATACTCTTTGAAATATTTTTCATACCCCAAATAAAGTACTTGTAGTGCAAACCTCAACTCAGTGGTTTTTGGAAAACTAATTTTTTAAAATACTATTTGGCCAAATTATTTTTGTAAGAAAATACTATATTGTTCTATACACATGGCATGATCATTGGACATAAGTTTGGGGCAAGGAGATGATGTATAGAAGGTGAAGTTATGTTGACCTTAAAGAGCACTTGAAAATCATAGAGGGAGAACCAACTCCAAATAAAAGCCAAATGATGCAAAAGTTTTTGTTGGTCCAAATTTTCATGCTTTATTAATGCAAATGAAATGTTACAAAATGCAGGGTGTGACAGACCTACCCCCCTTATAAGAATCTCGTCCCCGAGATTCCTAAACTAGGCTTAAAAGAGATCTGGAAACTCGAATCTAAGGTAGTCTTCACGTTCCCAGGTTGCTTCTGCTTCGATGTGGTTGCTCCACTGGATCTTGAAGTACTTGATAGTGTGGCTTCGAGTGCGTCGTTCTGCTTCGCCCAATATGCAGATGGGCCTCTCACGGTAGGTCAAATTACGCTGAAGGTCAATGGCTTGGTGATCAGCATCCTTGTAGAGATTGGGCTTGTCTGGAACTTGGAGACACTTCCGGAGTTGTGACACGTGGAATACGTTGTGCACATCAAATAGTTCAGGTGGTAGTTCCAACTGGTACGTAACTTCTCCTCGTCGGTCAATGATCTTGAAGGGGGCGATGTATCTTTGTGCGAGCTTTCCTTTGACATGGAAGCGTTGGGTTCCCTTGAGAGGTGTGACCCCGAGATAGAAATGGTCTCCAACTCGGAAGGTCATGTGTCGACGACGAGAGTCAGCGTAGCTCTTCTGTCTTGATTTGGCAGTCTTCAAACGCTCTCTGACAAGTTGGACTTTCTCTTCTGCTTCACGGAGGATATCGGGCCCAAAGACTAGTCCTTCTCTGGTCTCGGACCAGTTGAGGGGATTGCGGCACTTCCGTCCATATAGCACCTCAAACGGTGCCATCTGAACACTGGACTGGTAGCTATTGTTGTAGGAGAACTAGGAGAAGGGTAGGCAATCTTCCCACTTAGATCCATATGCTAAGACAAAAACTCGGAGCATGTCTTCGAGTCTCTGATTCACTCGTTTTGTTTGACCTTCGGTCTGTGGGTGGAAAGCAGTGCTGAAGGACAACTTGGTTCCCATGGCCTCTTGGAACTCCTTCCAGAACCTTGAGGTAAATTGGGTTCCTCGATGAGACACAATCTCCTTGGGAACACCATGAAGGCTTACGATTCGGTTGATGTAGAGGTTGGCTAACTGGTTCCCCTTGTAGGTCGTCTTGACAGGAATGAAGTGGGCAACTTTTGTCAAATGGTCGACTATGACCCAGATGGAGTCATGTCCCTTGTTTGACCTAGGGAGTCCAGTGATGAAACCCATTCCGAATTTATCCCATTTCCACTCGGGAACCTTGAGTGGTTGGAGCAATCTAGCAGGTAGCTGATGTTCAGCTTTGACTCTCTGGCATATGTTGCACTTAGCAACGAAAGTGGATATCTATCTCTTCATGCCATGCCACCAGAATCCTTCCTTCAAGTCTTGATACATCCTGGTTCCTCCGGGGTGGATGGAATATGGGGTGTCATGAGCTTCTTGCAATTTCAAATTCTTGAGCTCAACCTTGTTGGGTACGCAAATGCGATTCCCAAACCACACAATTCCTCTCTCATCTTCTGAGAATCCTGGGGCCTTGCCTGCCTTGATCTTCCTCTTGATGCCTTCAATACTTTTGTGTCCCTTCTGAGCTTTCTTAAGATCATCCATCAAGGTTGGCCTGGCTTCAAGGTTGGCCAAGAATCCTGGTACAACTAGTTCCAACCCGAAGCTTTGAAGTTCTTCATACAAGGTGGGTAGCCTTTCCTTAATCATAGCGTTCAAGGAACAAGCCTTTCTGCTTAAGGCATCTGCTACCACATTAGCCTTTCCAGAGTGATATTGAACACTGAGGTCATAATCCTTGATCAACTCTAGCCATCTTCTCTGCCTCATGTTCAATTTCTTCGGAGTGAAAATATACTTCAGACTTTTGTGATCCGTGTATATCTCACACCGCTTCCCTAGGAGGTAATGTCGCCATGTTTTCAGGGCATGAACCACTGCTGCTAACTCAAGATCATGAGTAGCGTAGTTCTCTTCATGAGGCTGAAGTTGCCTTGAAAGGTAAGCTACAACTCTGCCCTCTTGCATCAGAACAATTCCTAGTCTAGTTCATGAGGCATCACAACATATCACAAATTCCTTGTGAATATCAGGTGTGGCCAGAACTGGGGCGGTGGTCAATCTCTTCTTCAGCTCCTGGAAGCTTTCTTCGCACTTCGGCGTCCATTCAAACTTCTTGTCCTTCTTCAAGAGCTGGGTCATGGGTTGGGCAATGCTTGAGAATCCTTCAACGAACTTGCGGTAATATCCCGCGAGTCCGAGGAAGCTTCTCATGGCCCCAGCCGGAGCTGGGGACAGCAGGCGACAATTGAGGCGAGAGCAGGGGGCTGAGCACTCCAACATCCACATACACCCACCATGATCGAAACCCGCACGCAGACGGCGAGAGCTCAAAATCAATCCCCGAGCCGGCCCTCGCCGCCACAGCTTGGAAGCTCAGGCACCCCGAGCACTTCAGGGGGTCGGTCAGGTGCAGCGAGAAGAAATGGCGCACGAGGGCCATGGAACGGGCAATGCCCACCATGGCCTCGCAGACAAAGGCAAAGACGGCGACAAGGGCGATGGATTGGGGATCTAGGTGCAACATATGGACCTGATAATGGGATAGCACGGCATTGAAGAAGGCGGAGAAGGGGGGAACCAGGTCGGCCCATAGTGCTTCAATGAAGAACTGGACCTCAGTGGCTGCCCTATCGATAGTCGCATGGGACGCAGGCCAGGCCACCGTCCCTCCCCATTCATTGAAGCTGGTGGTGAGCACCGGGCGGACCTTGTCCATGGCCTCTTGATTGAGTACCAGTGATCGACCAACGGCGGGCTCAATGGCCGGGGGTGGACTGGCTGAGGACAGGGGCTTCTTCCCTTTCTCCGTCCGCTTTGGTGCCATGGTGATGGAGAGGAATGAGCTCAGGTCAGATTGGGAGACGAAGCTGAGGTTCGAGGAAGCGGAGGAGTTGGGGAGTGCGTTGCCAGCAACGAGGGAATAACAGTGTAGGACGTCGTGGCCGCCTAGCCAGGTGGATATCAAGGCTGCGTGGGGAAGTAGGGCCGCCCACGTCCAATCGATCGCCATGTGTCGACCAAGGCCGCAGGCTGTTGGTGCCCGCGGCACTCCGCACTTGCCCTTTGGCTTCGCCTCGAAGCCAAGTCCGAGCGCGCCTTGGGCCCGGGGACTACTGTCGGTGTTCTGGGAACGGGGGTCCCCAGACTTGGTTGCCTGCCGCCCATGGTGTGGCTCCACCAGCAGCCCTGTACGGCCCATCTTCACCAGCAAGCACCCAAGACCCTCGCGAGGCACCAAGCCTCGCGAGGCGGACGATGCAAGACCTCCTCGGGGGCAGCCTTACTAGGCTGGCTCGCGAGGGGCGGAGAGATCAAGGCAAGGGGAACCTCGCGAGGTTCCCGTGACGTAAGCCATGATGACCAAGGCCAGGCGGGTGCCAGCGCGCACAGTGTCCTCGTTTCCTCTTTGGTGCTAAAGGGGAAAGCGCAGGCGAAGAATCCCGAGGCATCAGGCAAAGGTTGCCATATCGGTGCAACGAGACCAAGACCAGAAGGACGGCAAGACAGAGGTCACCGTGGAGCCCAAGACGGCATCACCATCAGAGCCGTTGGCAGGCGAAGACCACCTTTAGTTAGGATAGCTTGTACTAGTTGTTCCCCTTCAAACTGGCCCTTGTGGAATCCCTTCCCGCTCAATATTTGGGAGGAGGACCAGGGCCTCTATAAATAGGACTAGCCACCATCGCTACAGGGGGATAACTCAGTCCACCAACCACCGCACAAGCTCACTGAGCACAAGAGCACCTCTCCTCAGGAGGCTGTTCTTCCCTTGTACTATTCATCCTCAGCCCAAGAGGCAATCCACCACACCACATTGGAGTAGGGTATTACACCACAACGGTGGCTCTAACTAGTATAAATCTCGCGTCCCCTTGTTCTTTGGGTTCGTGGAGCTAGGCCGTGAGATCTTGATGCGAGCGAGCTAGAGGGGGGAGAGATCTTCATGCGCACCCCAGTGTTCGAACCTCAAGGGTTTTGCTGGAACCCGAAATCCGATAGAGGGAAATGGGCTATCCGGAGAGAGAAGCGGGGTTCTACCCCTCCAATCATTGAGATGTGGATTTTCCATTGTTTCTGGAGGTGGAAGGGGACTAGGAGGGGTTGTGGTAAAACTTTGAGCCCATAGAGATTATTGGAAGGGGTCAAAATGGTGTTTTTGGAAATGTGGCAGAAGGTGTTTGATGCTTGTTTGGGTAATCAAATGAACTCCATTTGGCATGAGACTCCATAGGGTGAATGGCACATATAATTAGGGCCTTCCACCAATTTTGAGCTCACTTGGGCCAAGTTGCCAGTGCAACCTTTGTAAAACCCTAGAAATCAATAGAAACGCATTTACCAAGATCTGGTCATGCAAAACCATTCCCCTTGATGCACCACTTGTTGTAGTGTCATCATTTGGGCTTTTGAGCATGACCACGAAGTTTGGGGTAAATTGGAAGAAGTTGGTAATGTAAAGTTGGTCAAGTTTGGTTGTGGACAGAAATGGTTTTGGGGCACTTTTGTGGACCAAACAAAGTTTGATTGAGATGGAACTTTGCAATATCACCAAATAATGCATATGTGGCTTGCTAGAATTTTCTTGGATTTATTTGAAAATATTTCTTATAGAAATATCTCAAATTCTTGAAATGGACAGAAATGGTTTTGAGGTTTTTTTCCAATATTTTGAATATGGCCATGTGTTCAAACTCTTATATATGGACAATATATGTCCTAGTAGTTTCCCTAAATTTTCTCAAATATTTTTGAAGCATTTAAATAATTTTAACCTGTTAAAGACCATTTCTGGCCTAAAGAAAAAGCCTTTAAATAAAATAGGAAAATTACTTTTAAAATTATATTTTTGTGGTTTATGGGAGTCCTATATCTAATAGGTTTCAAATATACTCTTTGAAATATTTTTCGTACCCCAAATCAAGTACTTGTAGTGCAAACCTCAACTCTGGGGTTTTTGGAAAACTAATTTTTTTTAAATACTATTTGGCCAAATTATTTTTGTAAGAAAATACTATGCTATTCTATACACATGGCATGATCATTGGACAGAAGTTTGGGGCAAGGAGATGATGTATAGAAGGTGAAGTTATGTTGACGTTAAAGAGCACTTGAAAATCATAGAGAGAGAACCAACTCCAAATAAAAGCCAAATGATGCAAAAGTTTTTGTTGGTCCAAATTTTCATGCTTTATTAATGCAAATGACATGTTACAAAATGCAGGGTGTGACAATTGGCACCCTGATCTACGGAATACAACTGCTTTGATCCAATCCAAGAAATGGATGAGGTGCTAAAGTTTGTTTCTCCTAGTCATTCCGGAATAGAATGACTAGATGGGCTGATACGTCTCCATCGTATCTACTTTTTATAATGCTTTTCCTCTTGTTTTGGGCTCTAATTTGCATGATTTGAATGAAACTAACACGTACTGACGATGTGTTCAGCAAAACTATCGTGGTGTTGTTTTTGTGCAGAAATAAAAGTTCTTGGATTGGAACGAAACTTTGCGAGGATTTTTATGCAATAAAAGGGAATTACTGAAGTGAAGAACCACCGGAGGGGGACCCTTGGGTGAGCACAACCCACCAGGGCACACCCCCCCCCCTCCTGGTGCGCCCAGGTGGGTTGTCCCCACCTGGTGGCCTCGCAGACCCTAAATCCAACTCCATAAATACCTATTTTTCCACAAAAAATAAGGGAGGAAGAATTATCGTGTTTCGTGAGACGGAGCCACCGCCACCTCCTGTTCTTCATCGGGAGGCGAGATCTGGAGTCCCTTTGGGGCTCCAAAGATCTTCATCATCACCAACCCTTCTCCATCGCCAATTCCATGATGCTCCCCACAGGGAGTGAGTAATTCCTTTGTAGGCTCGCTGGTCAGTGAGGAGTTGGTTGAGATTCATCATGTAATAGAGTTAGTTTTGTTAGGGCTTGATCCCTAGTATCCATTATGTCTGAGATTGACACTACTGGAATCAGGATCTTTGCCGTCAGCCTGTTCCTTGCCATCCGCTAGCTGACGGCAAAGAAGGTCTTTGCCATATGCATACAGAAGGCTGACAGCAACAAGCGGGCGGCAACGGCAAAGAGGGAGGGTGGCCCACTGGCTGTCAGCCCCTAACGGGGCCCCTCTTTGCCGTCAGCTAGCGGACGACAAAGTTTTCTATGGCGTCCGCTAGCTTACGGCAAAGAGCTTGCGGACGGCAAATCTTGAAAACTTACTTAACGGCCGCGCCCCCCTGTCGCCCTCTCTCTCTCTCTCTGCTCTTTCCCCCCGTGCCACCCGGCTGGTGCCTGCCACCCTCCCGCACCATTGCCGCCTCCCAGCCCGTGGCCACCCCTCCTGCCTCCCCACCCCTCCCGATCCTCCCCGCCGCCTCCCCTTGTGACCAAGTCAACTGCCCCGAGGAGCGCTACCGTCGCCACCCTCCCACCCGTCGCCACCCGCCTCGCCGCCACCCATCGCCGCCCCTCCATGACCGTTGCCCCCCACGGTGAGCCCATGCCCTGTTTTATTTTCTATTTTCTGTTTTTCTTTTCATTTAGTTTAGGTTATTTAGTTTAAGTTTTTAGTTTAGTTAGTTTAGGTTTAATTAGTTTAGGTTATTTAGTTTAATTAGTTTAGGCTATTTAGTTTAAATAGTTCAAGTTTAATTAGTTTTAGTTTAGTTTTTTAGTTTAGGTTTAATTATATTACATTAGTGTTAGGTTTGAGTTAAATAGTCATAATTAAAGGAAGTGAAAAAGATGAAAAAACAAGAAGAAAAGTAGAATAAGTAGAAAGGGGGCAGAAGAAGAAGAAGAAGAAGAAGAAGAAGAAGAAGAAGAAGAAGAAGAAGAAGAAGAAGAAGAAGAAGAAGAAGAAGAAGAAGAAGACAAAGAAGAGGAGGAGAAGAAAAAGAGGAGAAGATGAGAATAAAAGAGGAAGAAAGTAAAAGAATGAAGAAGAAAAATAAGAAGAAGAGGAGGAGGAGGAGTTCTGTTTTTTCTTTTCTGTCTTAGATAATAGATATATTAGATATATTGTTAGCTAGATTAAATTGTATTATATTAAATTAGTGTTAGGTTTTAGTTAAATAGTCAGAATTGAAGGAAGTGAAAAAAGATGAAAAAAGAAGAAGAAAAGTAGAATAAGTAGAAAGGGGGAAGAAGAAGAAGAAGAAAAAGAGGAAGAGGAAGAAGAAGAAGAAGAAGAAGAAGAAGAAGAAGAAGAAGGAGAAGAAGAAGAAGTTTGATTTTCAAGGTTAATAGTTAGATTTGCTAGGTTAGTTAAAAGTTTCTAGGTTAGTTAGGTTAATTAGTGTGAGGGGTTTTGGTTATGTCATCTTGTTCTCCAAGAGATGATACTTGGAAAGATAACCAAATATGGCATACTTGTAAATATTCCAAAAGCTTGAAATATCAGAAAAGGGTTTTTGATGGATTTGACCTATATTTTGAACATGACCGTGTGTTGAAACTCTTATATATGGACAATATATGTAAAATGAGCTTCCTAAATTTTCTCAAATATTTTTTGAAACACTAAAATAATTTTAACCTATTAAAGACCATTTCTGGCCTTAAGAAAAAGCCTTTAATTAGTTAGTTAGTTACTTTTTAGGTTAATTACTTAGTTAGTTAGTTAACTAGTTAGTTATTTTTTTAGGTGTTGTTTTCACCCACAAATTTTTTTATTATGTTTATATTGTACTAATTTCGTTTACTCTTTGTCATTGCAGGTTTTGACAGATGGTGGGCACGGTCGAGAGCGCTCCGAGCCTCTTCTTCCTCGGCGCGTGCTGGGAGGGGTGGCTATATTCCACCCCAACAGCTCCGTAGAGCGCTCGTAGACAGCATGGCGACACCTGCAGGCCCTTCTTCTTCGGCCGGGAGAGGTTGGGGGAAGACGAAGAGGGGATCTAGAGGTGGACGTGGCGGCGGGAGAGGTAGGAAGGCTGTTGTGCGTTCCTCGCCGCCACCCGAAGCTGATTCTCCGGACCACCGGAGTTCTAAGTCTCAGCTGGAGCCGTTAGACTTGGACCCGTCTCGAGCTCCGGTCCACGAGCCTCGGGCTGACGAGCCTTGTGTCGCCGAGCCTTTGTCCCAGGAGACTCGGGCCCCAGAGACTTCGTCCCATGAGACTCCGGTCCCAGAGTCTTCGTCCCAGGTGACTCCGGAGACTAGTGGTCATGCTGATGGCAAGGAGACCTGGTCTGACGATAGTTTTAGCGATGGCAAGCTGGTTGAGCAGGGCAAGAAGGTGTACCAGCATGGTGGTACGAAGCTCCCGGCTGTGCTGGCGACCCGCGATCAGAGGTGGTTGATTCAGCCTAACATGGAGAGGTAAGTGCATTTACTTTTTTTGAACCTTTGTCCTTCATGTTTCTTCAAATTAATATCTAATGTGTTGGCCTTGTCATACTACAGGGGTTGGATACACCCCGATGGTGTCCGCTAGCCCAACCAGGACCTTGGTACTCTAGTCCGGCACCACTTCCCGGGGTGGGTCATGTTGCCCGGTGAGTGTCAGGCTCCACAGCTAGCAATGAGATGGGAACTGTACGTGGCTGCCCTGGCCCTGCCAGAGGAGAGGGTCGATGGTGTCATGTGCAAGACGGTGGTCGACATTGTGAGGCGGCGGTTTTGGGTAATTTCTACTTTATAGAATTGAAAATCAACATTACCTAGTGATTGTACTAATTAGTGTTGTCTTGTTCGATTGCAGACCTTCTATAGGGTTTTAGAGGAACACGAGGTGGAGGCGCCTAGGGTTCTCGAAGCCGAGTGCAAGCGCCTACTTCGGAACTTATGGCACGAGGCTAGGGTGCAGGCTGTTCAAGACTACTACGCCTCGAATAACCTTAGGAGGGCGAATAAGAAGTGTCGCGGCAAGTATCTGAGTAAGGATAAGTACATAAAGGTAATTACCTATTCTTAAGGCCTTGTACTTAGTTTCCTTGATTTCATTCGTAGGCGTAGCGCTGAAATTTCTCTTTGCCAAACTTAGGTGCCCCCGAGATGGTGTGCGGACATGATGGACTGTTGGGAGGCGTTGGTGGATGAGTGGTTCTCTCCCCAATGGCTAGCCCAACTCAACAAGGCCAGGGATAAGCATTCCCAAATGCGAGGTGTGCCACACCATCAAGGGAGCTCCAACCTGTTTGAGTATGGGGATCACTTGGTATGTGGTTTCAGCCCTTAAAGATTCATGCAATTTCATTCTTCATGCTAGCTTCAGCCCTTAACTAATATGTTGTTCCTCTCTTTTAGGCGAAACACAACAAGAAAGAAGTTCCACCGTCGTACGACCTCTATGCCATGGCCCATATGGCCCCGTTCAAGAAGGCCAAGGCATTCTCTACCAATGACCTCGATCATCTAGTGAGCTTCACCAATATCTCCTCACCCAACAAGAAAGTGAGGTACAAAGACTGGGGGAAGGCGACGAAAGGGGATGACTTCAACCCGAGCCACAATCCTTTCGATACAAAGCTCGTGATGCTATCTGGTGATGGGAGGAAACATGGCTCGTCAGCCGTTGGGGATGGACTGATACGTTGTCCTAGCAGTCTCAGGGAGATTAAGAAGCGCCACGCGAAGTCTCTTCCTGACATACCGCCTAGACCAGGGCCAGTGGACCTCGCCATCGAGGCTAGGGCCCAGGAGCTTCTGGTTGAGGCAAACAGGCCGGCCAAGGAGAGGGAGACCGAGCTGGAGCAGAGGACGGCTAGGATGCTGGAGGAGAAGAGGAACTGGAACGACTCATCTCACCGGGCCCTATACGAGCTCCTCGTGGTAAGTTTCTCCTGCTTATTAGCCAAATCATACATGTAATGTTCGTTTCATTAGTAACTAATATGACTGACTCGTGAAATCAAAATGTGCAGTCCCTGTGCGAGAAAAACGGTCAGACTCGTCCGCCGATGTCTCAGATTGGTATAGTGGACACGGTGAGTTTCATTTGAATGGTCATTAGTTACTAGTATTCACATTTCAGTTGCATCATGCTAACGAGACATTGCAAATGATCTTTGGTGCAGCATGCCTCCCGACAAGCATCGATCGATCCTTCTCCGTCTCGCACTGTCGCAACCCTGACCCTGAATGGTCCTTCTCCGTCTGACACTGGCGTAAACCCGACCGGCCCTTCACCTCCGTGATGACGATAACATTTATCTAATGTTTTTCCTACCAAATGCATAAACCTAGACTTAGCTTTATTTCCTCCAAAATGGTTACCATAATGACCTAGACTTAGCTTTATCTTCCTACAAAATGACATAATTAGCTTACTTAGCTCCAAAATGATCTATACTTAACTAAATTAGCTATAATATGCTTAGTTACCTAAGTTATCTAAATAAAGACCTATACTTAGCTTACTTATGTCAAAAATGGTATAATATGCTTAGTTAACTAAAAAATGGCATAATTAGTTAAGTTAGCTCCAAAATGACCCATTTTACATAGTTTTGCTCCAATATGATCCATTTTACCTAGGTTAGCTCCAAAATGAGCAAGTTTATCTAGGTTAGCTCCAATATGATCCATTTTACCTACGTTAGCTCCAATATGGTCCATTTTAGTTAGATTAGCTCCAAAATGATACATTCTACCTACGTTACCTAAAAAATGGCATAATTACTTATGTTAGCAAACAAATGACCTATACTTACCTTAATTTCCTCCAAATTCACATAATAAGCTTAGTTAGCTAAAAATGGCATAATTACCTATGTAAGCTCTAAAATGACACAAATAAAGAATGAGAAGAAGAAAAACAAGGAAGAGGAGAAAAAGAAAGAATAGTAGAAGAAAGACAAGAAACAGAAAGAATAAAAGAAGAAGAATGAGAAGGAAAAGGGTCAAAACCTTCTTCTTCTTCTTCTAGTCTTCTTCTTCTTCTTGTAGTCTTCTTCTTATTCTAACTTGCTTACTCCCATTTTTTGCAGATTTGATTCACTTCATGGCTGGACTGATGGACTGCTAGTTTTAGTTTCTGTTTTGATTTTGTGTTGATAAGCAATGTATGTTGAATTACTCTGTGAAACTATGTATGTCTGTTGGTGAAGTCCGTGAAACAATGTATGTATTGGACGTTTTAATACCCTATGTGTTCTGTTGCGTTGATGGACTGCTAGATGATGACACATGGGCTATGTTTGAGGTTGAAACTATATATATAATTTATATCTTTTGAAAATGCAAGGATATAACAAAAAACAGAAAAACAGGGGCTATACAGGTTCTTTGCCTTCTGCTAGCGGATGGCAAAGCTGCCACGTGGCAGCTACCTGTACAACCTGGGGCACTGGCTGGCCTATTTGGTTTTTTTTTTGTCTGCTGGCAGACGGCAAGGAGCATTGGGGGCTGGCCTATTCCGCTACTTTGCCAGCCGCTAGCAGACGGCAAAGATGCAATTGCCTTTGCCGTCCGTCAGCGGACGGCAAAGCACGCCGTTAACCCTTAACGGACCTAACCTGGCAACTGTGCCGTCCGGGCTCTTTGTCGTGTGCTGGCGGATGGCAAAGAGCGTTTTATCTTTTCCGCCCGCCAGCTGACGCAAAGAGCCCTTCGCCGTAGCCTACTCAGCCGCACCTGTTGCCGTCTGCTGGCTAACAGCAAAGGCCTTTGCCGTCAGCCAGGCATGCCTTTGCCGTCAGCCATGGCAGACGACAAAGTGTCTGATTCCTGTAGTGTGATGTTGCTATGACTTTGCCATGCTTAATGCTTGTCACTTTGGGCCCGCATGCCATGATTTCAGATCTGAACCTACTATGTTATCATCATTATATCTATGTTCTAGATCCGATCTTGCAAGTTATTATCACCTATTACGTGTTATGATCCCTAAACCCCAGGGTGACAGTAGTCAGGATACTTTTCGGTGATGACCATAGTTTGAGGAGTTCATGTATTCACTATGTGTTAATGCTTTTTTCCAGTTCTCTATTAAAAGGAGACCTTAATATCCCTTAGTTTCCAATTGGAATCCGCTGCCACGGGAGGGTAGGACAAAAGATGTCATGCAAGTTCTTCCCATTAGCACGTATGACAATTTACGGAATACATGCCTACATTATATTTATGAACAGGAGCTAGTGTCGTATCACCCTAGGTTATGACTGTTATATGATGAATATCATCCATAGAATCCACCGATCCAATGCCTACGAATTTCTCTTATATTGTTTTTGCTAAGTTACTACTGCTATCATTACTGTTACACTTGCTACCAAATCATTGCTATCACTGTTACTCTTACTACTGTGGTTGCTACTACTATCAAATCTATCATACTACTTTGTTACTGATCACTCTACTGCAGATAATTAATCTCCAGGTGTGGTTGAATTCACAACTCAGCTGCTAATACATGCAAATATTCTTTGACTCCCCTTGTGTCGAATCAATAAATTTGGGTTGAATACTGTACCCTTGAAAACTATTGCGATCCCCTATACTTGTGGGTTAACAAGACATTTTTCTTGTGCCGTTGCCAGGGAGCATAGCTATATTTGTTGAGTCACTTGGGATTATTATCAATTTATCACTATGAAGAATCTGAAGGATACTAAAACCAAGATCGTTCCCTCTAGGACGAGGGGAGGTAAGGAGCTGCCATCACACTTTGCACTTGATTCACCTTCTGTTTTGAGTAGACTTGCAACACCACCACATGTTATTAATCCTATTATGTCGCAAGGCATTGATGATGCTACCTCTTCTATGAATGATAGTCATGATGATGCTAGTACCTTGCTTGATGATAATGTTCCACTAGGTGAATTTCTTGATGAACAACTTGCTAGAACTAAAGCTTTTGAGAATGCCGAAACTAATGAACAGCCTAAAACTGAAAACCTTGAAACACCTATTAGATCTAGTTCTCCTAGATATGAATTACCTAAGATACCGGAAGGTTATGTTATGTATGAGGAGACAACTAGAGACATTCTTGCTTGCAATGATAGGGATTATCTTAAGAAATTATTATGCAAACTGAAGAAAAATTCTTTGAATGGTAGAATGAAGTGTGATCCTAAGTTTGCTACTTCACCTATCTTTGTTGATGATAAGGATTATGAATTCTTTGTCGACCCAGAGTTAATTACTTTGGTTGAGTCTGATCGTTTCCATGGCTATGAACCTGAAACTATTGTGGCACACCTTACTAAGTTGAATGACATAGCTACCCTTTTTGCTCATGATGAGAAAATCTGCTACTATTATATTCTAAAATTATTTTTGTTCCCATACAAGGTTGATGCTAAGACTTGCTATAATACACTTGCTCCTGGTTGTGTGCGTAGTCCCTAGGATATGATTTACAACTTCTCTGAAAAATATTTTCCTGCTCCTAAGAAACAAGCTGCCTTACAGGAAATATTTAACTTTGTGCAAATTGAAGAGGAGGCTTCTCCATTTGCTAAATGCTTTGCCTGATCATCCTCTTAAGAAAAATGAAATACTTGATAACTTCTATAATGGACTAACCGATTCTTCTAGGGACATCCTAGATAGTTGTGCTGGTTGTGTTTTCAGGGAACGAACTGTTGAACAAGCGGAAGAATTATTGAATAACATATTGAAAACTTATGATGATTGGACTCTTCCCGAACCACTACTTAAACCTACTCTCAAGAAGAGGGGGTATCTTATATCTCAGTCCTGAAGATATGCAAGAACTACAAAAAAATACACTTCTGTGATGATACGTGTTTGTCATAGTAGGTCACGTTTTCTGTCATGCATGTACATCCATGACGATTTTATGACAGAATCAAGATAGTCATACATGTGTTGTCGTAGAAGTGTTCCATGACAATACCAAAATTATCATCACGGTAGTGTCCACTTCCATGACGATAAATGTCACGTCATGGAACTGCTTTCGTCAAGGGTAACCGACACATGGCATCCACCGTAACAGGTCGCCGTTAAGCTATCGGGTTCCGGCTTGGATCCGATAACCCGTTAACAGCCCGGACTAATGGGGTTTTTGAAGGACATATGCCCTAGATGCAATAATAAAGTTGTTATTTTATATTTCCTTATTCATGATAAAGGTTTATTATTCATGCTAGAATTGTATTGATCGGAAACATTAATACATGTGTGAATACATAAACAAACACTATGTCCCTAGTGAGCCACTAATAGACTAGCTGGTTGATCAAAGATGGTTAAGGTTGCCTAACCATTGACATGAGTTGTCATTTGATAATGGGATCACATCATTAGGAGAATGATGTGATGGACAAGACCCGTTCGTTAGCTTAGCATAATGATCGCTCCGTTTTATTGCAATTGCCTTCTTCATGTCAAATACATTTTCCTTAGACTATGAGATTATGCAACTCCCGGATACCAGAGGAATGCCTTATGTGCTATCAAACGTCACAACGTAACTGGGTAATTATAAAGATGCTCCACTGGTACACGTCGGTGCTATACAAACGGTTTTTAAACCCTTTCCGCGATGGCGTTCGGAACCGTCACCTAGTGAGTGTGGGTGATAGGGGGGTCCTTCCCACACGACCCAGAAACCGTCGGGGATATGCCCTCCAGGCACACATGCTCGGCAAAATGAGGTCGTGTGCAACCGGCGAGCACTCAAATACAGAAATACGTAAAGTAGTGCGAAAAATACAATTATACAGGCGAAATCATTTCCGGTCGTAAGTACATCCCACACAGTCAGTCACCGCTAAACGTTTTCGTTCGTATATACATCCCACACAGTCACTCCAAGGAAAACGTTTGCGCAAGGTGGCGTAACACAAACAGTTTTCAAGACAACGTCGTGTGTGATTGTTCATCGATCCAACACGGTTTATTCCTAGAAACTGTATGCGTTGCCTGAGGTCATCACCCATGGTGTTTTCTCAATAACTGTTTGCAATAGGAAAACCCAATTAGCAAGCTAATTGGCCAATTAGTAGGCTAATTGCCCTATTATTAATAATCAATTTACTAATCTAATTGACATTCATATTAAGCACATAATATATTCCATTTCCATATTAATTAAGGAAGCAGGATTTCATAATTGAAATACATCGGAGTACAACATGATATAGCTTCTGCACTCAGCTACCCCATTACATGACTGCACCAGCAGCAAGTTTCACATGCAACATCTAGAACCTTTCGAAATTAGCATCATAGACGGTACATAGAGAGATGCATCTCATCTGGAAAACTGCTGAAGCGGAAGGAAAATATTGAGCCTTCATTCATGTTGAAGGTCGTTGCAACTTTAGGCCAGTGCCTATGGATGATTGACCGTCCATCCTTCGACCTCTTCAGAAACACTTCAATATTAAACCGTGGGTGTTGTATGAAAACTTTCCTCGCCTCCTGACCACAGAGGTGGTTTGAGAGGTAATCATCAGTGAACCCTGAAAACAAGGATGTGCATAAATATCTTCTCTATATTGGAAATGGGGCAAAGGAATAAAAAAAGGCAAGGTAGTACCATCTTGTAAACCTCAGTGCTTCCCATTGTTTCCCTGCAACATATAAAAGATAGTTAGTCATCAGGTTAAGTAAGTGTTCGCATGCTATCAGTAAAATATGTTGATGATAAATAAGCACATTGCAAATTCATTAGATTAATTCAAGCCACATGGAAAACCCATTTATCCAAAATAAGCATGATTAAGAACTAGGAAATATAACACTTGTATATGTTTCTCATGTATTAAGTGCAAGCAAATTCGATTTATTCCTCACTTGGTATACAATAACAGAATGCAGCCACAAAAATTGAACATCGCGTTGCATAATTGAACCAAGCAGTTAACTAAACACCACAACAAATGAACCAAACGTTAACTGAGCACCACATTGCACAATATAACATACTCCTAATAGAAGATCAGACAGTTATACAAACCAAGCATGCTTAACAACTTGGAAATATAGCAATTGTATTTGTTTCTCATGTATTTAGTACAGCCAAATTTGATTTATTTCTCACATCGTATACAATAACAGAATGCAGCCACAACAATTGAACATCGCATTGTAGAATTGAACCAAGCAGTTAACTAGACACCACAACAAATGAACAAAACGTTAACTGAGCACCACATTGCACAATATAACATACTCCTAATAGAAGATCAGACAGTTAACCAAACCAAGCATGCTTAACAACTTGGAAATATATCAATTGTATTTGTTTCTCATGTATTTAGTACAACCAAATTTGATTTATTTCTCACGTGGTATACAATAACAGAATGCAGCCACAATAACTGAACATCGCATTGCAGAATTGAACCAAGCAGTTAACTAAACACCACAACAAATGAACCAAACATTAAATGAGCACCACATTGCACAATATAACATACTCGTAATAGAAGATTAGACGGTTAACCAAACCGAGCATGCTTAACAACTTGGTAATATTGCACCCTGAAGAATTGAACATCACATTTGCAGAATTGAACTAAGCAGTTAACTGAACACCACATTGCACGACATATAGAACATATACACTATAGCAGAAGATTGCATGGTAAAAGTAGATAGCAAAATTCCCTAGAATTTGTTAAGGAAAGGCAGTAGCTAGCAAACTGAACATGGGTCCTTATAGTGAGCTAATAAGACAAGCTACTCCTCATTGTCGGAGATATCAATGACGATTGGCTCCTTGGACATGGAAGAGGGCGAGGCCTCCTCATCGTGGGTGCCCTCGTTGTAGTGGTGAGTTGCCTGAGCCGCTCCGGGCAACAACCTGCTGGCTCTCGAGATGAGGTAAGCACGTGCACGCTGACAAAACACCTCGTAGTCTTTGTCGAAGGCACCGACGGTGGCCTCAATAAAACGCCACGAACTGTCGTTTAAAGCAGCCAACCGCGTCGCGGCGTCAGCGCGCAAGGCATCAACGGTGGCCTTGACGGCTAGGTGCTCCTCCAAGATCTGGGGTCCGGGATGAATGCCAGCCATCGCGACCTCATCCACGCATGCGGCCGCGATTTGCTTCTCCGCTGCCAAATGCTCCTTAAGATCCTTGCTATACTGCATGCACCATGTCTTAGGCCTACGCTTATTTGGTGGAGGGGTCGGTGATTTGGGTAGAAGGTGTCGTGCTCGTGCCGGCAGTCGGGGCATGTGGGATGTGGAAGGAGGAGGAGGATGGGGGTCGGGTGTGGATTACCTGCCTGGATAGGCGAGGCCGAGCAGCGTGAAGGAGGGTCACCGCGAGGAGGCAGCGCTGCAATCAAGGAGTGAAGGTTTCAACTTGGAAAGTAAGGCGGAAGCAGGGGAAATGTGGATTTTGGTAAGGGGGAGGGGCGAGGAGGTAGATATTTCCGCGGAAGCCGAAAATTTTGAATCGCTTCAGCGAAAAAACTGGCACGCAAAGTGTCATCAGACATGGTCCCTTATTCAGAGGGGGTTGTCTACTGTACCCGTCGCACCTTCTAGCGTAAGCCGTATGCGTACTATACTCTGAAGGTGCTCCAAGATATTTAGTGCTGCATCTCACATGGTTGGTTATAATAAACTGTGTGGGATCTACAAGATTTTTCGTCTTGATTTGAATTACATAATGGGGTCACAGCGGCCATGGACGGTATTTGAATTGCTAGACCTTTTATTTACAGTAAACATGCAACTATATGTGTGTCATAAAAGAATTGGAAATATTCAGGGTTCGTTTGGACATTTTTATGCGTTAAGTGAGTTTTCAATGCATTTATGTGCATAGTTCAAATTTGAGCTACATGCACATGCTCAAGTGCATATGAATGGTTGAAAAATCAAATATTTGTCCTTGGGTGCATGCTTAGATCTCATGCAAGAAACAGGAATGAATGTCAAACACCCTGCCACCGTCACTCGGCCGCAAACATTGAGATACCTGATTTTTTAAATTCTAGTAAATCCAAAACTCGTCTGAAATTCATGAAATTTGGCATGCTCTCATGGAACGGCATCAACATGCCGTGGTAAATTTTTTATCCCATTTGGGGTAGGTTTGGGTATATGCTTCTTACAAACCAGAGCTTCTCACAACAAGCATGATGGTTTCGGTAGGGAACGCCCCACCTTTGGGGACAAAACGATATCCATTGCCTCTTATTGGTTTCATAAAATGTCTCGTGTCAACATAGAAAAACAGGAGTGTTGTGGTTTTTTTTGTTATTTTTCGGGGTTCGTTTGGACATTTTTATGCATTGAGTTCTCAATGCATTTATGTGCATGATTCAAATTTTAACTACATGCACATGCTCCAGTGCATATAAATTGGTTGAAAAATCAAGTCTTTGTCCTTGGGTGCATGCTTAGGTCCTATGCAAGAAATGGGAATGAATGTCGAATTCCCTGCCACCATCACTCGGCCGCAAACATTGAGATACCTGGTATTCAAATTCTAGTAAATCTAAAACTTGTCTGAAATTCATGAAACTTGGCATGCTATCATGGAGCGGCATCAACATGCCATCGTAAATGTTTTGTCCCATTTGGGGCAGGTTTGGATATAAGCTTCTCACAAACCAGAGCTTCTCACAACAAGCATGATGGTTTCGATAGGGAACGTCCCACCTTTGGGGACGATATGATATCCATTGCCTCTTATTGCTTTCAAATTTTTTCTCGTGTGAACATAGAATAACAGGAGTGTTGTGTCAATTTTTGTGATTTTTCGGGGTTCGTTTGGACATTTTTATGCATTGACTGAGTTTTCAATGCATTTTGTTCATAATTCAGATTTCAACTACATGCACATGCTCCAGTGCATATAAATTGGTTGAAAAAACAAACCTGTGTCCTTAGGTGTATGCTTAGGTCCCATGCAAGAAATGAGAATGAATTTCAAAAACTAGGGCACCGTTGATTGCCGGCAAAACTTTGATATACCTGGTATTTAAATTCTAGTAAATCAAAAACTCGTCTGAAATTCCTTAAACTTGGCATGGTATCATGGAGCGGCATCAACATGCCGTGGTAAATATTTTGTCCCATTTGGGGAAGGTTTGGGTATAAGCTTCTCACAACAAGCATGATGGTTTCGATAGGGAACGTTCCACCTTTGGGGACGAAACGATATCCATTGCCTCTTATTGCTTTCAAATTTTTCTCATGTCAACGTAGAACAACATGAGTGTTGTGTTATTTTTTGTGATTTTTTGGGGTTCGTTTGGACATTTTTATGCATTAAGTGAGTTTTCAATGCATTTATGTGCATAATTCAAATACGCCTTCCGGTCATGTCACACCCTGATTTTCATGCCACAACACTTGAGCTAATAAATCATGATAAAGTGTGGTTTGACAAAAACTTTTGCATCACTTGGCTTTTATTTGGAGGATGTTTTCTCTTTGTGTTTTTCTAGTGCTCTTTAAAGTCAACACAACTCCACCTTCTATACTTCATCTCCTTGCCCCAAACTTCTGCCCAATGATCATGCCATGTGTATAGAGCAATATAGTATTTTCTTACAAAAATAATTTGGCCAAAAGGTATTTTCAAAAATTAGTCTTCCAAAAACCCCTAAATTGAGGTTTGCACTGCAAGTACTTGATTTGGGTATGAAAAATATTTCAAAGAGTATATTTGAAACCTATTATATATAGGATTCCCATAAACCACAAAAATATAATTTTAAAAGCTATTTTCCTATTTTATTTGTTTGTGTTTTGATATCAGTCACCCTTTTGCCCTAGGCAACAAGTACGCAACTATATCACCTGCCTTATTTTGTTGTTGGTGTTTGGCCCTTTTTGGCACTTGTTTGTTTGCACCTGCACTATAGAACCCCCTTAGACATCCCCATCTATGCCACTTTTGTCTCTCATCTCTCTCACCAACTAAAGACCGGCAAGACAAGATACACCAAGGATTCTACTTTGGCAACCAACCAGCACTGAAGACTTTTACTACAACCTCCTCGACCAAGGGCAACCCCATAGAGTTATGTTTACCTCTCAAGACTGTAAACCCATCACTATACCCTTCGAGACTTCACGAGATACCCCAGCTCGAATCCATAACCAAGTGCTTAACCCACAGTATTACAAGCGGACCAGTTAAGCCTCTGTAACCTCGCATAGCACTGGGTTCATTATGGAACTAGTGGACATAGCGAACGAGCACATTATCATCCTAAGATAGCACCAAAACTGACAATGCCATAGGAGAGACCAATTTGGGGATATAGGAACGAAGGACAAATGACTTGATAAGTTTATATCAATGACTTTGACGAATCATCCGAGACTATTTGGTGGATTATGAGGCTTTCATGTTGGTAGATGAACTTGGTGGGATCATGATTATAGAGTAGCATAGCTTTCATTACCCCTGAGTAAATTGGATTTATAGGACAATTACGATCGCAAGCTGAAACTCCTGGAAGTGCAAGGATTTGACTTGATCAGATGATATTGATAGGAGACAGTTGATATTACGTAAATAACTTGAGGGAAACATGTAGGATTCCTCGTTGGACAAGAGATTTGGATTTAAATAGGTGATCCTAGTAGAGTATAGATGTTGAGTAAGCCTGCAGGATTCGGAGTAAATTGGATTTAGACTGATGATCTCGATCATGATACTACGTTTCTCGGTGGACAATAAACTAGGAGATTGGATTAATTGTCGGAGTTGATTTAGAGTTATATATAAGCTTGACCTTGGAGTTTACTTGACCATGATAATGGAAATTGGTGGAATGACTATAGTAAGGTAGCCCTTTCAAGTGTTTGGGGATTATAGGAACCTTAGGAGATCATGAGGAACACCATAACCATTGGATTTGTAGAATTAAATGGATTATGTAGTGATGGATGGAAGTTAATGGGCTGTTGGAGTTGATTCATAGGTAGGAAACAAGATCTTGGAGTGGCTTACGACGTGTTTCCTTAGAATAGAGGTGCTTTATCGTAGACCTTGGAAGAATAGGCTGAGCACTTGGATTGTCACGTTCAAGCTTAGCAGCTTATATGTTCTACCCATGGATTTTTAGGGGTAGACATACATATGAGTTTGGGGATTGTAGACATATATGATTTTGTTAGACCTCCTCTCAAGAGTCATGAGGATATGAATCACATGAGTGATGATTGGAGTTGACCTATACAAAATGATGCTATCAGTGACGTGATTTGTTTAAAGGACTAGATAGCACAATTGGCATCTCAGAAACCGTGCTTAAAGATAAGATGATAAATGTTCACTCGCACACTAGAATCCTTGAAACCCTTACGCCCTACCAAGCTACAACATGGTCGGCTCAGGACCTTACGGCCTTGACACTAGATCTAGAACACCTTGGCCCACACTCAACAAAGACCACCACTAATTCCCTAGCCTACTTTATGTATCCCGTGAACAAAGTCTTCATGGAGTGCTTAGACAAGATAATTGTCATCATCATTTGGTGACCTACTTGTCCACCCGAAGACGGAAGAAGAGCCGTTCAGCTAGTCAAGGAACATTTGAAGACCGCCATGCCAAGGAGGAAGAACTACACCCACCACCATCGTTAAGAAGTGAACTTTCTCGTCGAAGACCAGGTGTATCTGCGAGCCACTTCTCTCAAGAGAACCAAGCATTTTCATGTCAAGAGAAACTCACACCAAGATTTATCGACCTTCTCCAAGATCACTACAAGACGAAGAATAGACGGCTACCAGCTAGAATTACCACCTGAGCCACCCACTGTGCACAACATTTTCCACGAGTCACATCTTCGGAAGTGCTTCCAACATCCTAACCAACCCGATCCCTACAAGGACGTCGATCACCAAGCCATCGACCTCCAGCCCAATATGACTTACGGGAAAGACCCCAATGGAAATATGGATCAAGCATGATGTCATACACGAAGCCACGCCATCGAGTACTTCAAGGTTCAATGGAGCACCACTCGGAAGCACAAGCGGTATGAGGACAAGAAGACTACCCCGGATCCAGTTTTCGTATTCCTTTCCACGCCTAGTTTGGGAATCTTGGGGACGAGATTCTTGTAAGGGGGGTAGGTCTGTCACACCCTGATTTTCGTGCCACAACACTTGAGCTAATAAATCATTATAAAGTGTGGTTTGACAAAAACTTTTGCATCAATTGGCTTTTATTTGGAGTTGGTTTTCTCTCTGTGTTTTTCTAGTGCTCTTTAAAGTCAACACAACTCCACCTTCTATACTTCATCTCCTTGCCCCAAACTTCTGCCCAATGATCATGCCATGTGTATAGAGCAATATAGTATTTTCTTACAAAAATAATTTGGCCAAAAAGTATTTTAAAAAATTAGTCTTCCAAAAACCCCTGAATTGAGGTTTGCACTGCAAGTACTTGATTTGGGGTATGAAAAATATTTCAAAGAGTATATTTGAAACCTATTAGATATAGGATTCCCATAAACCACAAAAATATAATTTTAAAAGTTATTTTCCTATTTTATTTAAAAGCTTTTTCTTCAAGCCATAAATGGTGTTTAATAGGGAAAAATTATTTTATTGTTTTAAAAATATTTGACAAAAATCAGGGAAACTCACTGGGCATATATTTCCCATATATAAGAGTTTCAACACATGGTCATGTTCAAAATATTGGACAAAACCTCCCAAACCCATTTCTGCCCATTTCAACGATTTCAAATATTTCTACAGGCAATATTTTCATAAAAATCCAAGGAAAATCCAGCAAGTCACAAATGCATATTGTGATCACCTTGCAAAGCCTCATGTCAATCAAGGTCATTTTGGTTCACAAAAATGCCCCAAAACCCTGTCTGACCAGAATCAAATTTGAACAACTTTGTACTACCAACTTTCTCTCCTTGACCCCAACTTTTGTAAGCATGTTCACCTGACCAAATGAGGCCACTACACCAAGTGGTTCATCAAGGGGAAGTGATTTTCTCAACTAGATCTACACAAGTTCATTTCTGCTAATTTCTAGGGTTTACAAAAGTTGCATTGGCAACTGTGCCAAAATAAGCTCTAAATTGGTGGAAGGCCCTAATTATATGTGTCATTTCACACTATGGAGTCTCATGACAAATGGAAATCATCTACTTGCCCAAACCATTATCAAATACCTTCTGACACTTTACCAAAATGCCATTTTGACCTCTTCCACTAATCTCCATGGGCTCAACTTTGTAGCAAAGCTGCTCCTGACCCTCTCCTACCACCAGTAACCTCCCTGAGGGAGTCCTGGACTAGGGGGTGTCCGGATAGCCGAACTATCATCTTTGGCCGGACTCCAAGACTATGAAGATACAAGATTGAAGACTTCGTCCCGTGTCCGGATGGGACTTTCCTTAGCGTGGAAGGCAAGCTTGGCGATACGGATATGTAGATCTCCTACCATTGTAACCGACTCTGTGTAACCCTAACCCTATCCGGTGTGTATATAAACCGGAGGGTTTTAGTCCGTGGGATCGAACAACAATCATACCATAGGCTAGCTTCTAGGGTTTAGCCTCCTTGATCTCGTGGTAGATCTACTCTTGTACTACCCATATCATCAATATTAATCAAGCGGGGTAGGGTATTACCTCCATCGAGAGGGCCCAACCTGGGTAAAACATCGTGTCCCTTGTCTCTTGTTACCATCCGCCTAGACGCACAGTTCGGGACCCCCTACCGAGATCCGCGGTTTGACACCGACATTGGTGCTTTCATTGAGAGTTCCTGCGTGTCGTCATCCTTAGACCCGATGGATCCTTCGATCATCAAGAACGACGCAGTCCGGTGAGACTTTTCTCCCCGGACAGATCTTCGTATTCGGCGGCTTTGCACTGCGGGCCAATTCGCTAGGCCATCTGGAGTAGATCGAAAGCTATGCCCCGCCATCAGGTCAGATTTGGAAGTTTAAACTGCACAGCCGACATCCGTGGAGACTTGATCTTCGACGAATTCGAGCCGCAGCCAAGCGCGCCGCACTACCTCGATGGGCATGATCTAACTCTGCCGCGAGCGAGTGTCTGGAGGCGCGACTAGTGTCCGCTCGAACATTGATTGAGCCCGATCTCGCCGATCGAGGATGGTTGGTTGGACACCACCTCGGGGCTGAAATCTCCACGGCGATTGAGCGAACTCCATCCTGTCGCTGCGAAGACCGTGACTCCAGGTGCGGACTCCCCTCCGGACTCAAACCCTCCGCGCCCGCTAATCGAATCCGATTGGGCGCGGTCATGGAGTTCACTGCCGCGACATCTTTCAGCACTTGCCCTTTGGCGACATCCTGAATTCACTAAAGTCTCTCTCTTTATCGGGAGAGCCTGGCGGACTACGGTCGGGAAGGTTGGGATGCGACGACGAAGAAATCCAACGCCCACCCACCACCCACTTTGTAGCCACTTTCGAAAGCTTACACGGCGTGCTCGATTTCGACTCAAGACATCGGCGGTATGGGCGGCGATGTAGGAGACAACCATGAACCAGCATCTATAGGATGCTGGACAACCACCTCATCCCATGATGTATACATGGTGGATACACCTAAAGGAAGTGACGACGAGGAACAACGGGGCCTCTGAAGATAAATCCTCTCGGCAGTCAAAATGGCAGCGTAAGCGCCGCACAAGTTCCGCCTCAACAAAGACCCAGCCATAGAGCAGGGCGAACCGGTGGACGATTTAACATGCTATTGAGCAACCGTCCGAACAGGACAACTTGGATAAACAACCCGTCCCGGCGAAGATAACGATCGGGCGACCTCACGCCGGACAAATTGTTGGAGCAGAAGAACCTCCACAAAGGCTCGTCGCCACGCACGTAGCCTGAAAAAGCATAAGCGAAGCTCAAAACAGCGGAAGATGCACTCAGAATCAGATGGAGCAAAGTATTCAACACATGAGACAATACTGGCGGCGATCGCCAACAAAGAGCTACCCAAAGAGAAAACTACTGCATGAATTTGATGAGGAGGCCGTAGAGCCCCCACAACCAAAAGGCAAGAAGGCCACCCGGTCGGATGGACGACTCCATGGCAAACAGAGAGCGGCAAATGGCGCCACACACAAGTCGGTACGCGATCCGCATAAGGATTCGCATCAAAAGGATGGCCCAGTTAGGTCCATCTATGGGCCGAGAAAGCAAGCTCTTCAAAGCAATGCAATACGCCAAATATCCGAACATCACGACACACCCAAATATAGGGGTGCCGCACACCTGTGTTTCACCGATGAGGTGCTTTGGATCACAATTCGGTGCGGATTCAAACCCGTAAACATAGAGGCATCTGACGGAACAACAGACCCCGGAGTCTGGATTGAGGATTACATCCTCCACATACACATGGCTAGAGGAGACGATCTCCATGCCATATAATACTTACCCCTCAAGCTCAAAGGGCCAGCCCGGCATTAGCTTAAAAGCCTCCCTGAAAATACCATTGGAAGTTGGGAAGAGCTCGAGGATGATTTTCGGGCAAATTTTCAAGGGACTTATGTCCGTCCTCCGGATGCAGACGATTTAAGTCATATAACTCAACAACCCGGAGAGTCAGCCCGCAAATTCTGGAAAAGGTTCCTCACTAAAAAGAACCAAATAGTCAATTGTCCAGATGCCGAAGCCTTAGCATCCTTCAAACACAACGTCCGAGATGAATGGCTTGCCAGACACCTCGGCCAAGAAAAGCCAAGAACAATGGCCGCATTAACAAGCCTCATGACCCGCTTTTGCGCGGGAGAAGATAGCTGGCTAGCAAGATGCAGCACCAGCGACCCAAGTACATCCAAAGTCAGGGATGGAAATGGGAAACCACGATGCAACAAGGACCAGCGCCGTATTAAGAGAAACGGTCCAAAGAGCGCGGCAGTCAACGCCGGATTCAAAAGTTCACGGCAGAACAATAAATAACTGCCCCTTAAGGACAATAGCGATGAGCTATCCAACTTAAACAAAATCTTGGACAAGATATGTCAAATCCACAGTACTCCCGGGAAGCCTGCAAACCATACCAACAGAGATTGTTGGGTCTTCAAGCAGTCCGGCAGACTCAACGCCGAACACAAGGGGCTCGACACACCAAGTGAGGATGATGACAAACCCCACAAGCAGAGCACCGGAAAACAAAAGAATTTCCCACAAGAGGTTAAAACAGTAAACTCACTTCACGTGATAAAAGGGAAAAACAGAGCGGCGCCCATTAAGATGCGCGCCGCACATACTACCCTAGCGGAGTACCAACACTGGTTGTCAAAACCAATCACCTTCGACCATCAGGACTACTCCGAAAGTATCCGGAACGCAGGATGGACTGCCTTGATATTGGATCCTATAATTGACGGATTCCAATTTACACAAGTTCTCATGGATGGCGGCAGTGACATAAACCTGATATATCAGGACACAATCCGCAGGATCGGGATAGACCCAACCAAAATTCGCCATAGCAACACCTCCTTCAAAGGGGTAATGCCAGGCCTGTATGCCCATTGTAGGGGCTCCCTACTCCTAGAAGTTGTGTTCGGCTCATCCAGCAACTTCCGCCGCGAAAAGTTAACCTTCCACATCGCCCCATTCGAAAGTAGCTATCAAGCACTACTGGGGCGTGAAGCTTTCGCCCGCTTTAACGCAATACCGCATTATGTATCTCTTACACTTAAAATGCCCGGTCCACGCGGCATCATCTCATTAAAAGGGAGTATTAAGTGTTACTCGAGCACGGAAGAATGCGAGGCTGCCTTGACAGCCCCACACCAATCCGGCTCCGCTAACCAAAGCACCTGAATAGGTAATTCGAACCCCAGACACGGCTAGACGAGTCCGGCGCCTACTAGCGGCATGCCCCCGTACAAGGGGCTGCACGCATGTACAACAAGAGACAATAAAGCTCAATTTTATTCACTTCTCGAATCGTACTCTGTTTATTTAATATAAAGTACATTTTTATACGATCTTTTTTCTTTTCAACTAAGTTCCTCTCTTTTACGGATGAATAACGTACTACACCCGTCCGAGAAGCGGCACGGTGGAACACAGCGCATAAGCGTGCGATGGGGACCCATTGCAAGGATTCTTTTCGATTAAGACCCTCGTAAACCTTTTTACTGTCTCTTGTTGATACACATCCCCTAGTTTCTAGTTATAACCGAGGAGGAGGCTGGCGTTTTGGCATCGGCGCGTCGAATTTTGCGTGCTTGGACACGGGGGCTTATTACCAAGGGCATTATTCGCCCGCTTTATAAAGACCGAATACCTTAGGGAGTGTTCGGCGTCTCGAGTTAGGCCTTATATGCATCAGCTCGAATCATGTCTTTGGTCAAATGTTGGGTTTGCCCGGCTCCGTGTTTTGCTGCCTTACGTTCCGTTCTATCGGCTAACGCGGCACCGGAGAACTCTGCGATTGTGCCCCATTCGATCGGGCGAGCACCTCGATGAGAGAAAGCCAAAACTGATTGTCATGATATAGCGAGAGACTGGTCAACCACTCGATGACTCACCGGAATGTTTAGAATTCCTCCGCATTAACGAAGGACTGTTTTTCGGTCAGGCACATACGCACCCCGAATTCGGGAGAGTGCGGTGCCCCCAGGGGCTATATAGTAGCCCCACCCTCGAACTCCTATGGCTAAGTGAAAGTGATAAAGCATTATAGTTCGGTTGCCTAGTTTGCTACGCTACCACCTCCTTAATAGGACCAAGACGTTGGCTTAAGTGTGAAAAAGCGCCTTCTTTGCAAACACCCCTGCACTATGTGCGTGGGGGCTGAAGCCGAAGACTGCCATCTTTCGGGTTATATATACATATACATCAACGGCCGCACAGGGAGTAGTTTACTACTTGAACGCACAAGTATAAAAAGCTCTTATATTATATTGAAACATTGTTTTCACAAATCATACATGTCATTTAAACATAATATCCTTGAGCACTGCGTCTCTATTAAGCAGCGCCCTGCAGGACATCCTCAAAATAGTGCTCGGCAGGTACTCGGCTTCTGTCCGAATCTTGGGATGCAACATCGGTGGCCTTCATCTTCGCCCAATATGTCTTGACACGGGCAAGAGCCATCCGCGCTCCCTCTATGCACGTCGACCGCTTCACTGCGTCGATACGCGGTACCGCACCAAGGAACTGCTGCACTAAGCCAAAATAGCTCTTCGGCTGGGGTCCGCCTGGCCACAAATGAGTCATGACATGCTTCATGGCAAGTCCGGATAATCGATTCAGCTTGGCCCATTCGGCCAACCGATCGGTCAACGGAAGAGGACGCTCCGGACTATGGAATTGCGACCAATATAGCTCTTCCCTTTTGTGCCCCTTCTGGCCTCGGAAGTGCTCAATCGCGTCCGCAGCGCTCGCCGCTAAATCCAGATAAGCATCCTCCGAACTCCACAACTTGTCCAACTGAGCATACTTCGGATCCGTGAACTTCCTCCGCAGCAGAAAAGGCTTTCCAGCAGCAACATCCACAGCCTGACGTAGCTCCTCCTTTGCAGCTCTCATCGCGGGCGGCATCCTTAACCGGCGGTGGCCTTTTCAGGTCCTCTTGCTCCACTTGACGTTCTTTTCAAGAACCTCGCAGCGGTCGGTAGCATTCTTCAACTTTATGGCCATATCGGCCATTTCCTCTTCTTGGCGATGAGCAGCCCGTTCGCTTTTAGCTCTTCGGCCGCCCTTAAAGCGGTCGCATTACTATTTCTGGCTTACTCTTTCGCTCGGGCGAGTTCCGCCCGCAGCTTCTCCACAGCAGCGGCACCACCTGCATGGGCGTCAAGCTACCTTACCAGGTGTCCGCGGAGAAGTCGCATACCTTGTGACTCGTCAAACCGTTTATTGACCAGCGCGATGTCCGCATCTGCCTCGTCAAGTTGCCGCTTTAGTTAGGCAAATTCATCAGTCCGGCTGGCCACCGGACGCCCCGCCACCTATTTAGGAGCGGCGCAATGTTATAACTGAGATTATGATCCTCGGCACGCTGTCAATTTTGACAACATACCGAGTCTCAGGGGCTACTATCTATACAGGGTGCATTCTATATGCATAACTGTCAGAAGGTACATCATTTTTGCGTACCTCAAACCCCGTCAGTAAACCTCTGGCGGCTTCATGCAATCTGCTCTCAGCGGATGCAATTCTTCCAATCACCGTACCCATTAGAGCACGGTGATCTTCTGAGATAGCCGCTCGCCCGAGCAGATCCTTCAGCTCCTCCGACCGCACGCCAGTTGGCACCGGACCTTCCGGCCCCGCCGGACTCGGGGAAACCCTCCGTGACGACACCTCAGGGGCGTCCGCCTCACATGATGGTGCGACAGGTGGAGGCGTTTCGCTCTCCATCATCTCCGGAAGAAGATCCCCCGAAGACGAGCTCTGCTGAGAAGGGCTGAGATCCGAACTACAAGGTACAATTTCAGTTATCTTCATAAATAAATGCAGGGATGTTCCTTATTTACAAGACCCCTTCTTTTTACTTACGGCTCATTGGAGGCTGATCCCTTGGGGAAATAGTGCGGCTGGGTTACTTCCCAGCGCGGACTCTCAGACGAAGATTTGTTTCCCTCTTTGAGGCCTTGACCTCCGGATCTTCCAGCGGTCCTCTTCTCTCCTCGGAAGATGGGACTTTTAATCCCTCCTTCCTTGATAGCCTCCTTCGTGAGGCAGTTGCTTCCCGCTCCCCCTTCGCCTTCTTCAAAAGCGCGGCCTTCAACATCTTGGTCAGCATGGGATCCGGCATGGTCTCTGGGAGGGGAGCCGGACACCTTATTAACTTTGCCTTGGCTATCCACTCCTGTTCAAGAAACGACTCCTTTAAAGGGCATATATATGATAAATGAATGAACAGCCTGTCCGGTTACAGGACTACTTACTTGAGTATCTGGGCGATTGCAGCTTAGTCCTGCATCCTCAGTCAGGTATGGACACTTCTCTTGTGATCCGAAGAACAGTTTATACATCTCCACGGGTGTCGTACCTATAAAATGATGGAGAGCTCGTGGTCCCTCCGGATTGAATTCCCACAGATGGAGGGGACGACGTTTGCAGGGCAGAAGGCGCTGAATCAACATAACCTGCGCCACTGCGACCAGATTGATCTCTCTTTCTTGGAGGTCTCGAATACGGCCCTGCAACAGAGGAACGTCCTTGGACGACCCCTAGTTGAGCCCCTCATTGACCCATGACGCCAGCTGCTGTGGTGGACCTGAGCGGAAGGCGGGAAGCGCCACCCATTTGTGCCCCTGGGAGCGGTAATATAAAACCACTCCCGTTGCCACAAACCAAGCTCCTATTGAAAAGAGCCCTCGGGCCACAGAGCATCAACACACTTGCTTATGACCGCCCCTCCGCACTCTGCTTGTTGCCCCTCGATCATCTTCGGCTCCACCTTGAAGGTCTTGAGCCACAATCCGAAGTGAGGGGTAATATGGAGGAAGGCCTCACATACGACAATGAATGACGAGATATGGAGGATGGACTCCGGATTCAAGTCATGGAAATCCAGCCCATAATAAAACATGAGCCCCCGCACAAAGGGATCCGTCGGGAAGCCTAAACCCCGAAGGAAGTGTGACACGAACACCACGCTCTCGCCGGGCTCGGAAGTGGGAATGACCTACCCTGGAGCAGGCAGCCTATACGAAATCTCGCGGTTAGATACAGGCGTCTCGCAGCTTTAGCACATCTTCTTACATGACGGAAGAAGACATCCATCGGCCATGCTGGTCGGAGCGGACATCGTCGAAGGTCCGGCACCTAAATATGAAGCTTTGGGTGTTAGAACTTCGAAGCGAGGCGAACTTCGATGGAGGGTGTAAAAAGAAGAGGGCCTTGGTCTCATTATAAAGAGGTTGAATACCAAGAGCCCTCCCGTGGTCGATTAGGACTCGCCGATAGAGGAGGCGTGCCAGCGAACACGTTGGGTTACCCACGTCCGTGTTGATGAGAATCCCAGAATAAGGGGCGCGATCTACGCTTTGATAAAGGCGTGCCAAGGAAACCGCCTCGCTAAACATGCTAAGGTGGAACAGTAAAAAAACGATTCGTATAAAGGCTTGGCCGTGGTGTGATGTCACGCCCGAATACGCCGTCAGATCTGCAAGAATTATTCTCTCTACGGTGGTATGTGGAACTTGTTTTGTAGAGCCGGACACTATCCTGGTGTTCAAAACCTTCTATGAAGTATTCGGAGGAGGAACCCGCCTTGCAATGTCGAAGACAATATGCGCGCCGGACTCGTCGTCATTGAAGCCTGGTTCAGGGGTTACTGAGGGAGTCCTGGACTAGGGGATGTCCGGATAGCCGAACTATCATCTTTGGCCGGACTCCAAGACTATGAAGATACAAGATTGAAGGCTTCGTCCCGTGTCCGGATGGGACTTTCCTTGGCGTGGAAGGCAAGCTTGGCGATACGGATATGTAGATATCCTACCATTGTAACCGACTCTGTGTAACCCTAACCCTATCCGGTGTGTCGGTGTACTAGAGTAGGGGTACCCTAGTATCCCGAACTCGTGCACGGGCAGTTGCAGCACCCCGCGGCAAGGCTTGCCTAGTGACCGCCAAGGTCCTCCATGGTTCCTTTGGAGCCATTCAAGAACAAAGTATTTAAGCCAAGGAGACAAGGCCCCGGCAAGAGGAGCTTGCCGGGAAGGCCACTCAAGGCACGCAGAAGACAAGACCCGGCAAGAGGAGCTTGCGGGAAGGCTCGATGGCGACAAGCTTCCTAACGCGACAAGGATTCAGCCGAGGCAAGGCGCTTGACGCGACAGCAACCACTCTTCATTTCGCTCCAGCTCATCCACCAACGTGTCGCCATGGGACCATTCCGAACACGCGTGTCAAGAGGCTGTCTGCCAGCGGAGAGCAGCGGTGGCGGCGCGACAAGATTGCCATCGTGGCAAGCGGTGGCGCTCCTGACGGTCCCTGTTGCACTGTTTAGGCGACATGGACGGGCATTTAATGCTTTTGTCCCTTGCCGTCAGAGTTAGGTAGAATACACTGTACAAAGTAGCTGTACCAACCGCAACTCATTTTCCCGATTTTGCCCTTGTCTACGTTGCCACCTGTTGGTGACCCCTTTAGCCTATAAAAGGAGGCCCATGCGCAACGTAGAGGGGGTTGGGGGGGTTCGACTCATTCGAAACCAGAGACACTCACGCTAGGTCTTGTAGCTTTCTGTGCTCCCTAGCAAGAACACAATACAATCAGACAAGGAGCAGTAGGAGTATTATCTCTCCGGAGAGCTCCAAAGCTGGGTAAACTGCTCGTGTTAGCCGCCTCGATCTGCTCTTCGTCGACCTCCGCCCCCACCGAACCGAAGGGGCTCGGTCCGCCGGTCCCATAGGTGTTCGTGGGTTCTGAGTAGCCTCCCGACATCTTTGGCGCGCCAGTAGGGCGTCGAGGCTGTGTGAACCTGATCCGGCGTTCACACGAGCAACATCTTCATCATCTTCATCAACATGCCACCGAAGAAGAAGGCTTGGCGGCGGAGCAAATCACGTCGATCCCGCCACCACCGGAGCAAGCGGATGGCGGGGTAGACGTCGGCGGAAGAACGGGCATCGACGAGGGAGCTCATGACGCTGCCAAGTCCAAGGACAAGGCCGCGCAGACCTCGGCGTCCGTACACGCACCGCGCCCATCTCAGGAGGCGCGGGACCGACAGCGTCATGGTATTCATAATACCATACGCTCGTTGGATCAAGACCGAGCTGGAGGATCGCGAGGCCCGCAAGACCAGCGTGCACGCCAGCATGCTGGCACGAGTGGGGTACGGTCTCCTGGACGGGATGCTGCTCCTTCTAACATAGTTAGAAGTCCGAGCATATCCCGCTCCTCGCACCGTTCGCCATTGCCACCCACCACTCCAGCGGAAGCCTTGGCAAGAGCTCAACTGCTTCTAGACTACCCTCCAACAGCCGACAAGGTCGACGAATGGAGGGCCACTATCCAGAGTCTCATCGGCTTTGCCAACGGTGACGTTCCGCGGCAACCAACTACATCGCTGCCGCGGCAAGACGACAAGGCACGAGCCGGTGGCGACGAAACCTGTGGGGGTGCAACCACCATGCATTCCCCCCCCCCCCAGAAGCCCAAGATCACCAACTCGTCGGGTCCACCTCGACAGCGACTGCACCGCATCATCGGATCCACGAGCTCGCCGTGATCAACGCCAAGTTCTTCAGAGCGGCAACAATAAGACGCCGAACTCGCGCCGGCGCCAAAGAGAAGCGCCGACGTCAATCCGACCAGCGCTGGGCCCTCTGTCGATATGCATGCGCCCGGGGAACCAGCGACTTGCCGTCGCGATAGGTTGCCCTGCGTTCACTCGTGAGCTGCGGCAAGTCAATGGCCCAAAGAAGAATTTCAAGCCGACATGCGAGAGAAGTACGATGGCGGGGCGCATCCGTCGAGTTCCTCGGCATCTACACCATCGCGGTGCAAGCTGCGGGGGGACGAGGCGACAAGATCCTCGCCAACTACTTCCGGCGGTACTCAAGCCCAATGTCGATCTTGGCTCATGCACTTGCCGGACAGCTCCATATCCTCTTGGGCAGATCTATGCCATCAGTTTGTCGGCGCCTTCACAGGCGGCCACAAGCCTCATGGCCAAGAGAGCGACCTTCACCTGCTCGCCCAGAAGGAAGGAGAGTCCCTGCGCAAGTTTATTCAGAGATTCAGCCGTGTGCACTACAACATCCCAGATATCCACCCTGCAGCGGTGATTAGCGCGTTTCATCAAAACGTGCGGAACCGCAGGATGAGGGAAGAGATGGCGATGTGCAAAGTCAAGGACGTCAGTGAGCTGTATGCCCTGGCCGACAAGTGTGCACGTGCTGAGGAAGGGAGGAGACTCCCAGGAGAGAATACAGAAGCAGGATCTGATAGTGAAGAGACCGCCCCGGCGAAGAAGAGCCGGCGACGGAACAACAGAAAGAAGAAAGGCAAAGAGGTGCTAGTTGTCGAGCAGTCCGGCAACGGTGGTACCGCCAAGAAAGCCAAAGTTGGTGGCTCCGGCAAGGAGGTTGCCACTGACACCGACCACAAAGCTGTGGCGGCCGCCGACAAGCAGGACAGCTCCAACAAACAGTACTGCAAGATCCACCGTACCAAGGGCCATGACCTCCAGAGCTGCAAGAAGGTCGAGCAGCTTGTTGAACAGCAGAAGGCTGAGTACGAGCGGCGCGACAAGGAGAAGGCCCAGGAAGGTGCTGGGGGAGTTAGCAAGAAGAGACCCGGCCGAGGAGGACGCCGCAGCAAGGCCAAGCAGCGGCAAGGAGACAAACCTCCCCGCGGCCGCGACAAGGATGAAGACGACGACGACGATGAAGATGATGAAGATGACGAAACCGATGAGCAGGAGTTTCAGAAAGCCACAGAGGTCCTCTGTGTTGACGGCGGTGCTTCTCTGCATACTTCACACCGCCAACTCAAGCAATGGATGCGGGAAGTTAATGCAGCGGAACCATCCGTAGAGTCACGCAAGCCCCTGAAATGGTCCAGCACGCCTATCATCTTTGATATTGAGGACCACCCTGATCGCATAACTACGGTCGGGTGCTTGCCGATGTTGGTCTCACCAACTATCCGCAACCTCAAGGTCACCAAGATGCTAGTTGACGGCGGGGCCGGCTTAAACCTGATCTCCTCCGCGGTGCTCCAGAAGCTTCAGATCCCTGACAGCGAGCTCGAGGAGACTGGCACATTCCAAGGAATCAACACGGGAAGGAGCAAGCCGAAGGGGAATATCACGTTGCTGGTAACATTTGGCAGCGAGCTAAACTTCAGGACTGAGAGGGTCATGTTCGATGTCGCTAATTTTCCATTACCTTACAATGGGATACTCGGCCGTCCAGCGCTCGCCAAGTTCATGGCAGCCTCTCATTATGCATACAACTTGCTCAAGATGCCAGGCCCGATAAGTGTCATTTCTGTCCATGGCGACAAGAAGGATGCTCTTATCTGCGCCGACAAGATCTACCGGGAGGCAGCAGCTGCAACAGATAGCAAGTCACTTGCCACTGAAGCTCCCGGGGGGAAGTAGAAGACCAAGTCCGGCAAGAGCTCTGATGCCCACTCCGGCAAGCGCACCTCCTCGGAGTGCTGCGCTACCGTCAAGGATGCACCATTGAGCCCCACCGGCAAGTGCAAGAAGACGATGGCAGCTCCACCGAAGACCAAGAAGGTACCCGCCAGCGAGGACGACACTGGTGGTACCTTCACCATCAGTGCCACTCTCGACCCTAAATAGGAAGGCGCGCTCATTGCTTTCTTGCGGGCGAACGTCGACGTGTTTGCATGGCAACCGTCGACATCCCGGTGTTCCTGGAAAGTAATTGAGCACCACTTAGCTGTCTGTCCTCATCGCGGCCCGTCAAGCGAAAAAGTCGAGAAGCGGCGGTGGGCGCCAAGAGTTCATTGCGAAGAGATCAAGAAATTGGAAGCAGCAGGCCTTGTCAGAGGAGTGCTCCATCCTACGTGGTTGGCCAATCCTGTAGTTGTACACAAGGCAAATGGGAAATGGAGACTTTGTATCAACTTCACAGATGTTAATAAAGCTTGTCCCAAAGACCCATTTCCCTTGCCGCGCATCGACCAGATTGTTGACTCCACGGCTGGATGTGATTTGCTTTCATTTCTTGATGCATACTCAGGATATCATCAGATCTTCATGGCAGAAGAGGATGAAGAGAAAACCGCATTCATCACCCCATGTGGCAAATACTGTTTTGTACGGATGCCTTTTGGGCTAAAGAATGCTGGTTCAACGTTTGCAAGAGTAGTCCATGACGCTTTTGAGCCGCAAATGCACAGAAATGTAGAAGCCTACATGGATGACATAGTGGTCGGAACAGGGACAAAGCAACTCTGGTTCAAGATTTAGATGAGACCTTTGCAAATCTGCGCAAGATCAACCTCAAGCTCAACCCCGAGAAGTGCGTGTTCGGAGTCCCTTCCGGCAAGCTTCTCGGGTTCTTCGTGTCTCGGCGGGGAATTGAAGCCAATCCCGACAAGATCAAGGCCATTGAGCAGATTGAAGCACCAAAGCGCGTCAAGGATGTCGAAAACTTGCGGTTGCGTGGCTGCTCTCGGCAGGTTTATCTCTAGGTCTCTTTGGCGCGCCCTGCCATTTTCAAGATTTTGAAAAAGGCAGGTCCAATGAAATGGACTCCCGAAGCGGAGGCTGCGCTGCAGGACTTAAAGAGGTACCTGTCCTCCACTCCAATACTTATCGCACCTAGGCCACAAGAGAAGTTGCTGCTATATATAGCGGCAACCAATCAAGTGGTTAGTGCTGCGTTAGTAGGAGAGAGGGAGGTAGATGATGAGCCGGCAACCGAGGCAGATGCATCCAGCGACAAGCAGGGGGCTTCACCGACAAGCTCTGGTCCCGACAAGGACGGATCTGCTTGCAGTGCGAGAAGATCGCGAAAAGGATGGTGCAGCGCCCGTGTACTTTGTCGGTTCCTTCTCGGGGGGCTAGGTCAAGGTACTACGGTGTGCAAAAATTGCTTTTCGGCCTCCTCATGGCCTCGAGAAGGCTGCGCCATTACTTCCAAGCACATGAGATAACAGTCGTCACTCGCTTTCCCTGAATAGGATATTGCAAAATCCGAAGCAACGAGGCAGGATTGTCGAGTGGGTCTTTGGAGCTGTCAAGCTTTGGCCTCAAGTTTGAAAGCACTTCAACTATCCAAAGCGAGCATTGGCAGAGTTCATAGCAGAATGGGCGTAACGCAAGATGAAGAAATTCGAGAGCGAGCATCCCGTCAAGGAAGCAAACAAAGAGTGGCTGATGTACTTTGATGGTGCCTTCTCGCTGCAAGGCGCCAGTGCGGGCGTGCTGCTTGTCGCGCCCACCGGAGAGCACCTCAAGTACGTAGTCCAAATGCACTTTCCCAAGGAGCAAGCAACAAACAATACTGCAGAGTATGAAGGTTTGCTTGCCGGTCTCAGAATCGTAGTAGACCTTGGGATAAAGAAGCTCATTGTCAGGGGTGACTCGCAGCTTGTCGTCCGTCAAGTGAACAAAGATTACCAGAGTCCGTTGATGGAAGCCTACGTTGATGAAGTGAGAAAGCTAGAAGAGCACTTTGACGGCCTGCAGATGGAACATGTTCCAAGAGCTCAGAATGATGTTGTTGATAGCCTGTCAAAGTGCGCCGCACTCAAGTTACCTGTGGAACCAGGGATTTTCGTGCTCAAGCTGACTCAACCGACTATAAAGCCATCAACTGGACAGAACAAGAAGAGGAAGTTGATCTCTGGTGACTATTTTCCGGCAGAGCTCCCCGGAGCCGCCGCAAAGAAGGTCCTCAAGATCAACACCAAGGGTGCTGAGGAGCAGTCTGCTCCGACAAGCCCTAGGGTTTGTTTCGTTGAAGCGGGCGCTCCCGACAAGTTTTGCTCCGGCAAGCTTGCGGGAACATCAACTCCGCCGAGCCGCGAGTTCTTGCCGTAGAAGCGGATGTTCCCAGCAGCACATATTGACTTTAGTCCTTGTTGTCGAGCCACAAGCTCCGGCATGGGCACAACAGATTGTCCATTTCCTTGAGACGGAGAACTTCCGAAGAGCAAGAAGAAGCGGAGAGAGTAGCCCGGCAGTCAAGTATGTACCAGTTTATCGACAACACACTGCATGTAAGAAGACTCAACGGTGTGAAATTGAAGTGTATTCAGCGGGAAGATGGACAAAAGCTGTTAGCGAGATACACGAGGCATATGTGGTCACCACATTGGCGCAAAAGCACTTGTAAGCAAAGCTTTCCGGCAAGGTTTCTTCCGGCCGACAGCCCTCCGGGATGCAACTGCACAAGTAACCAAGTGTGAAGCGTGCGGTTCCATTCCAAGCGGATACACCAGCCAGCTCAAGCTCTCTAGGCGATCCCTTTATCCTGGCCATTTTCGGTGCGGGGACTCGACATCCTCGGCCCCTTTCCCGAGCTGTCGGGGCTTTGAGTACTTATGCGTTGCAATCGACAAGTTCACAAAGTGGCGGAAGTGGAAGCGATGAGGAAGGTGACAGCACGGTCAGCGGTCAAGTTCTTGGTCGATTGTTTGCCGTTTGGAATTCCTAACAGGATCATCACCGACAACGGCACACAATTCCTGAGTCGCACCTTCATGCAATCGTCCAAGATCTTGGCGCCAAGGTCTGCTTTGCTACATTGCTCATCCGAGAAGCAGCGGTCAAGCGAGAGGGCAAATCTTGAAGTGCTTCGCGGGCTCAAGACCAGAACTTTCGACAGGCTGCACAAGTCGCGGAAGAAACTGGATTGAGGAGCTGCCGATGGTTCTTTGGTCGATCGGGCGACGCCGTCGAGCCAACGGCGAGACACCTTCGCTCTAGTCTATGGAGCGAGGCAGTTCTCCCCGGAACTTGTATCACGGGTCACCTCGAGTACTAAGCTTATGATGAGCTTGAGCAAGAGCAAGCTGCGACAAGATGACGCTTTGCTCCTCGAGGAGGACCGTCTTCGAACTCTTTGTCTGAGCTGCTCGTTACCAGCAAGCTTTGCGCCGCTACCATAGCCGCAAAGTTAACGCCGAGAAGTCTCGAGGAAGGCGACCTTGTTCTCCGGCGTTCAGTCCGCCAAGAATTCCAACAAGTTGGCCTTGAAGTGGGAAGGCCCTTATCGGGTGAAGCGAGTCACTAGGCACTGGCGCTGTCATGCTTTGAGACCGAAGATGGCATTCGGTGAGCAACTCCTGGAACATTGAGCATCTTCGTAAGTTTTACCATGAGGCGCGGTTGCGGAACCTGTTCCGCAACCACCTTTTAATAAAATCTTGCCGATGTTGCATGTAATCCTTTGTACAAAGCGAGCGCAGACCCGTGCATAAGTAAAGCTCATGTGTTGCGCACAACTTGTCAATTTCGTGCTTTCATCATCATTTTGCATGTGTTATCTGACATTCTGTGCAGCATCCACACCCGGTAAGCAATAACGAGCCACAAGGCTCCTTAACTTTATTTTCTCTTCCTTCTCTTTCTCAAAGAAAGGAAGGTTCCTTCGCCCACAAGTTAGCCGGGGGGGAAGGAGAAGATAATGGTGTGGGCTGCCAAGCGTCGAAGATAATGGTGTGGGCTGCCAAGCGTCGCTCGAGGAAGTGTCGCCTTACCGGGAAGCAAACGACAGAAAAGCTAAGTTGCCGAAGTTTGAGCAATCAGTTTTTAAATCTTTGAGTTATCTTCCTCGAACGATAGTACTTTGTATGGAAAACCTGTGCGTGGAGGAACCAACTCGTAGCTAGTTTGCGCCCTTACTTTGTTTCGAGTCCGCTCAACAACTTAAGTGAGCTGCAACTAGTTGCGACAAGGTTGCTTATCGGAGCGGCACCGCCAGACAGGCTCTTGACGTTCACTTTCAGCGCTTCATGCAAGGGTACCCGCGCCGACAAGTTCCCTAAAAGCGTAGGGCACAAACATACAAAGGAAGGAATCAAGTAAAGGAAATAACATTGCAATCATTGCCTAAGATAGAGTTATATTAAAAAAATAGCTTGTCGCGGATCTAATAAATTGTTCTTCTAAACATGATCAGCAGCGACAAGGGAAAGATAAAATTGGCGGCCTAGTCTACGCGGTCGCCATCAACCCGCTTGATCTTGCCCACCTTGTCCACAATGGGTGCGACAAGGGCTTTGAGCGCCTCCACATCGGCATCTGGCGGCAAAGATTTGAGGACGCCGTTGAGGTTGAGGCCTGGATTGCGGAAGGCCACCTTCATTAACACCTTCTGGAGAGCTCCCGTGCAGATCTGGCGCGATTCATCGGCCAGCTGCTTTGGGATCTCTTCCCGGAGTCGCTGGAAGCCGTCCTGCGCCCTTGAGGAACAAGCTGAGCTTGGCGCTGGGTTGGGCGTTAAATCGGAAAAGTACCCAAGATCCACCATCCCAGCTCCATCAGCTCCTTGTTGATGGCGGCGGCGATATCCACAAGACCCTCCGTCCGATTGCATCACGTTCTCTCTGAAGGTGTTACGGCGGTCGTGCCTCGTCGGCAGCTCCTCGTCGGTCTTGATCTTCTCCAGCAGGCCACCTCCGCTCCTTGGCGCCGTCCAGCGTCTGCATCGGGTGGTTAGCTTCAGCTCAAGATCTGCCTTGAGTCCTTGGCGGCATCGAGCTCTTTGATCCTTTCAGCGAGGCGGCCTGCCAACTTCGCCAAGAGTGTAGGCGTCCTTCTCGCTTTCGTGCTTCAGCGCAGCAAGCTCCTCGCCGCTCTTACGGAGGTTGGCCTCCAGCTCGTCACTGCCGTCTCCAACTCTTTCTTGGCGGCCTCGGCAGCTGCGGTAGCATCTTTTGCTTCCTTGAGAGCTCCGCCAATTGATTGCTCCGGCGGCAAGCTCTTCCTCATAGCTGTCAAGATTGATCTTCCGCTCGCCAACTTTCGCCTTCTTGCGCGAGATAGCTTCTCGGCAGCAAGCCGTTGCTGCTCCTCAACCTCAGCCTTCTCAAGGATGAAGGCTGTGCGCTCTTCAGCGAGTCGCTCCCACTCTTCTGCTACGTTCCGGAGAGCTTCTTGGTTGGCGCCTCGGAGCTCTTCTGCGCGCTTCTCCATGTCCGCTCCCGCCCTCGCGACAAGTGCTTCCGGGACTCCAACTTGGCTTGCCGAGGCGCGGTAAGCGACAACAGCTTCTTCAGCAGCTGCTCCTCCTAATACTACGCCGCTGCTGCTGCTTGGCGCGTCAACCAGCGACAGCCCAGCGGGCGAGCAGCTCTTCGTCAAAGGTCTCCCCTTGACCGGCGCCACAGAGCACGGCGTCGGGGGAGCTTGATGAAAACGGCGTCGCCGGCCTTGAATAAGCGCCCGGCTGGGGCTCTTGAACTGGCGCTGCACCGTGGCGGAGGGATCGGCGGTCGGCGTGGCGCTGGCGCTCCTGCGGCCTCGAGGGTCGTCGATGCGATTCCGGACCCTCGCCAGCCTTTGCGGCGGCAGCCTGGCGGCCTCCTGCGCCAGGCGGACCCATCGGCGCCAGCCTCTCCCTCCATGGTGGCGGCGTCATCGGTGTTGCCTTGCGCCCCTCCCTCGCCCGGCGACCTCGGTCTCCATCGGCTCTGCGGCGGATGGATCGGCGACCAGAAAAAGAAAGAATAGTCAAGCAAATGTTCGAAAAGAAGAACAGAAGAAAAAGAACCCAAGGGAAATTTTCAGGCAAGAGGGTTACCTGAGATGGGATCTGGGGCCGCGGTCTCCACCACCGGAGGATCGCCGGCGCTGCCCCTTGTCAGAGAAGCTTCCCTTGTCGGAGAAGCCTCCCTTGCCGGAGAACGCTCCCTTGTCGGGGAATCCTCCCTTGGCGGCGTAGTCGAAGCAGATGGTATTTCGGGAGCGGCTTCCGGGCACTCCTGATGAGGCTGCTCTGCTCCTACACAAATCAAGAGTCAGATATCAGCAAAGAAGGAGCACCCATGCACACCTAACCGTAAGAAGTAAACCATATACTTACGCTGGGGGCTGTGCTGGGGGCTGCTTTGAGGAAGGGTTGCCGGGTCCGGCAAGGGGGTCTCAGACGCACCTCCTGTTGCCACGGGGGGATCATCCTCGATGACAACCACCGGGGTTTTGGCTCTCTTCGACGCTCTCTGGGCCAGCGTCCTGAAAAGGAAAGAGTTCAGAATGAAGCAAATCAGATACAAGACGAAGCAAGCAAATTGAACAAATACAAGCACAGCATAGAAGCTTACTCTTCTTCTTCTTCCTCGTCGGAGCTGAGCGCGGAGAGATCAAATTCCGGCTCGCCTCCGGTGCGAAGAGGCAGAGGAGTAGGTTCTCTGGACCGCTTGGCGGGGTGGCAGCGGTGGCCTGAGAGGATCCCGCTCGGTTGTTGCAGCGGTGTGGGGTGCTCCAGCTTGCAGTGCTTGCTGCCATGATGGAAGCGCGTCGCCTGGCGCTGCTGCTGTTAGCCCGTCTGCCGCCCGTCACTTCCCCGGCCTTGCGGAGACGCCTTCTTGGTGGAGCTGTGGGCTCCGCTCGCGACAAGCTACTTGAAGGTGTGGAGGAGGCGCCCTCGGCAGACTCGCTCGGCTCAACTTCGGGCTCGGCCTGCTCCTCCTCGCCGGCAAGATCCTCTCGGTCGGCAAGGCTTGCCGTCTCTGCTGCCTCTGCCTCCTCCACGGTGAACCCGATGCGCCGGTGTGCAGCTGCTGCCGCCTCCTCAACCTCGTGGCAATCGTTGCATCTCGGCGTCGGTAGTGTCACGGGTGAGCCACTTCGCTCGTCGGGCGGATCGGCACTTCTTCAAGCTGTCGAAGAACTGCCGCGGCGTCGTCGTCCATGAGCTCTTGCCAGGTTGGATCGATCCATGAGAATCGCTGCGCGGCATCATTGCGGGATGCGGTCGGCGAAGAGTTGTTGCACAATGGGGCGACTCCCTCGGCAACATAAACAACTCGGGGTGATCAGGTCGTGCTTGAACAGATCCAGCAGCATCGCATCAACTCCAAGGCAGTGAAATTCCAGTTGAGGCCAGGCGCAGCCTCATGATGTCGCCGCATTTTGGAACTCCCAAGCAGGTCTCCTCCTCTCCTGCAAGGGAAGCGTCGGGCGGCGAAGAAAATCTGCGCCAGCGGCGCCTCAATGAATCCGGCAAGCTGAGGCGCAAGATCCGGTCACAGCAATCTTCAACCTAGCATCCTCCGGCGCCAAGTTGCTCCAATCGTTGCCGTGCACTATGGGAGTTTGGCGCTGGGCATGAAAGGCTGCGGGTTCTCCTCAGCGATCCAACACCAATCGGCTCTCCACTCCTCCCACTTGCTGCGGAGCTCTCCTTCCGAGATAGGCTTCTTTCTTGCCGATCCTGGAGATCCAAGCAATCCCTCCGGCAAGTGGCTCTCCTCTCTCGATCACGGGGCATGAAGAAGTGGCGAGAAGAGGGCTACGTTTGGGTGGACTCCGACAAAGTTTTAGCAAAGGTGTGTGAAAACTGCCATGGTCGAGACAGCATTGGGGTGAAATCAAGGAGGCGAAGCCCGTGGGTGTTCATGATGTCGCGAAGAATTCAGAGAAGAGGCGGCGAGCCTGCAATAGAAGAAGAAGCCTTGAAGAAGGGTACCCTCCGAAACCAACTCGATGCGGCGGAGAGTACCTTCATCTTGCGGATGCGCCAGCGTCTCCGTCGACCGGAAGAGGTAGTAGCCCTCTCTCAGCTCCTTTGCGTCGAGCTAGGGGAAAAGCGGCCCGCTCCTTCGCGGCGCCGTGAGCCGCTGCGCCTCGGCGACTTCACGCCCTTCCCTTGTCGGCTTTGAGCCATGGCGGAGGTGGTCGAGAGACCGGCGGCGTTGATGGCGCTGGTGGCGATGAAGCGGGCGTTGCTCTCTCCGACTAGAGAAGAAGGGGGCGGCGGTGGTTTTGAGATGGGACGAGAAAATGGCGAGGTGGGCGACCTGCCCTGTTTCCCCTGTTTATAAGGAGGAGAGGCGGACGTTCCGCTTTTCAATTAAAAAGCCCCCACGATCTCTCCCACGACGCCACGTTCGACGCGTGCTGTTAAGTGGGGGCGTGGTGGGTCCGGAGCAGGAATTCTGGCGTGATCTAGGCAGCGCGTGCCCGCGCCTGTTTTGGGCCTGGCCCAACAGCGCTTCGGCACCGTGTGTGGCCCAGGCCGGGGCTCTGTCGGTGTACTAGGTAGGGGTACCCTAGTATCCCGAACTTCGTGCCGGGCAGTTCAGCACCAGCGGCAAGGCTTGCCTAGTGACCGCCAAGGTCCTCCATGGTTACTTTGGAGCCATTCAAGAACAAAGTATTTAAGCCAAGGAGACAAGGCCCGGCAAGAGGAGCTTGCGGGAAGGCCACTCAAGGCACGCAGAAGACAAGACCCGGCAAGAGGAGCTTGCGGGAAGGCTCGATGAGCAACAAGCTTCCGAATCGACAAGGATTCAGCGCGGCAAGGCGCTTGCAGCGGCGAACAACTCACTCTTCATCTCCGCTCCAGCTCATCCACCAGCGATGTCGCCATGGGACCATTCCGAACCAGCGTGTCAAGAGGCTGTCTTGACCAGCGGAGAACAGCGGTGGCGGCGGCCGACAAGATTGCCATCGTGGCAAGCAGTGGCGCTCTGACGGTCCTGTTGCCTTGTTTAGGCGACATGGGCGGGCATTTAATGCTTTGTCCTTGCCGTCGAGTTAGGTAGAATACCTTTGTACAAAGTAGCTGTACCAACCGCAACTCATTTTCCGATTTTGCCCTTGTCTATGTTGCCACCTGTTGGTGACCCCTTTAGCCTATAAAAGGAGGCCCATGCGCAACATAGAGGGGGTTGGGGGGTTCGACTCATTCGAAACCAGAGACACTCACGCTAGGTCTTGTAGCTTCATGCTCCCTAGCAAGAACACAATACAATCAGACAAGCAGCGATAGGAGTATTATCTCTCGGAGAGCTCGAAGCTGGGTAAACTGCTCGTGTGCTTCGCCTCGATCTGCTCTTCGTCGACCTCCGCCCCCTACTGAACCGAAAGGGGCTCGGTCCGCCGGTCCCATAGGTGTTCGTGGGTTACGGTCAGCCTCCCCGACATGGTGTCTATATAAACCGGAGGGTTTTAGTCTGTAGGACGAACAACAATCATACCATAGGCTAGCTTCTAGGGTTTAGCCTCCTTGATCTCGTGGTAGATCTACTCTTGTACTACCCATATCATCAATATTAATCAAGCAGGAGTAGGGTATTACCTCCATCGAGAGGCCCGAACCTGGGTAAAAACATCATGTCCCTTGTCTCTTGTTACCATCCGCCTAGACGCACAGTTCGGGACACCCTACCCGAGATCCGCCGGTTTTGACACCGACACTCCCCCTAGCAATTGCTCAATGATTGAGGGGTGAAATACCCAATTTACCTTCCTGGACAGCAGCTTCTCTCTCTCCCTCAACCTCCCTCCTCACTCCAGTGGCCACCCAGGGCATCCAAAGCCCCTTCCCCTTTCTTTACTCCCTCCTAGACCTGCTGGACATGCTTGGGGGCACCCACATTGCATAGAAAATGGCCATGCCGGCCATTTGGGCGCTCTGGAGCCCTTCTGATCGCGCCCCTTATACCCGCCCCTGCCAGGCACCTCCGGCCACCTCGGTTCTCCCCCTCACGCCAGCCGATGCTCCTCGACGTCCTCATCACGCCACGCCTCTGTCCCCCTCCTCCTTCTCCCTCCTGCTGCCCTTGCTCGCACGCACGCCGGCCGCCCAAGAGCTCCAGTGAGTGGCCTCACACGCGCGGCACCTCTGGCCCCTCCTGCTTCCTCTCTCTTCTTTCCCTCGCTCTGGACCGAACCCACGAGCACCCCAGATATACCCACGCGCGCCCCCGTGACCCACAGCAATGGCAACGACCTCGCCGGCGCACGGGTCTACGGGGAGCCGTGGCTCGCCTACTTAAAGGCCTCCCCGAACCTCTCCCTCACCACCACTCGTCCTATCCCACTACAAATAGCCCCCCCCGCACCCTAGTTCATCTCCAGAAGCGCCCGAGCTCGAGATCGAGCTCGAGCTTCGCCGCCTCAGGCCGCCGTCGATCTCGGGGTACAGGCTCCCTCCGCCTCTTCTATCTCTCGACCTGGAACCGCCGCACCTCCCTAACCATTTCCCCTCTCTATTGCAGCCGGGATCGACCAGGGCAAGCACCTCCCAAAGCTCTATCGTCGGCTTCCTTGGCGCCGGCGAACCCCAGCACTCCGGCGACCGCCTCCACCTCCACCCGAACGGCGACTCCGTCCTGAGCACGCTGGTGCCCTCAGATCGCCTCGCCGTCGACCACAGCGGCGCCGGTGAGCTCCCCGCCCTCTCTGGCCCAAGGTTGACGACGACGACCGTGGGGCCCGTCGGTCAGCCTCACACTCTGACGGGTGAGCCCCACCCGTCAGGTTTAAAACACACGCGCGCGTGAACCGTTTCGCTGCGTCGGCTGAAGGCGTATTTTGCCTTTACGCCTTCGACGTGGCAGCCTCGCGCGGGCTGAATCCCCTCGGGCCTCTCACTTGCTGTGGCCTTTCGGCCCGATGTACAGTGCCATTTTTCCTTTTCTTTTTCTATGAATCTTCCAAAACTTCCACAGATTTAAATGTTTATCCAAATTAAATGTTTCCATCTCCTAAATCCTTCTAAAAATCCCACCTATTTAATGGTGTAACTTTCATAACTATCCATCAAACTTTTCTGCACTGTTCAAATTTAAATTCAAATTTGAGCATTTATATTCCCCTCTGAAAATCCATTTCTCCTATTCTACAACTCCAAATCCATAACTAGTAATTTTCCCCTTCTTATATTTCCCACTAGTATTTATCAAAAACAAGTTGACATTTTTCTGAGCACTTTGGGTTTTCTATTTTACTATTGCCTTATTTTCTCGTTATTTTCTTGCGACGATTAGATCCCGTATTAGACGAAGTTGCTGAAGAAGAAGAAGGAGAAGGATTTGAAGAACTTGAAGACCAAGACAATCAAGGCAAGCAGCCCTTTGACCATGTCTATGAAACCCTTTTTATGCATGTCATATAGCACCATATTGTTGTTGCAACGGAATCATGATGAGGCGGTAACCACTTTGATGGTTTGCCACCGTACTTCCTCGTTGATACTTGCATTGTGCATGACCCTACCTTCTTATGAGGTTATGCGGTGGGGGTAGATAGGATGCTAAAGTAGTGCTACATAAAGGGATGGGAATATGGATGGTGATGGAGACAAAGTATTTTCAAAATACTTTTCGAAAACCCCATCGGTGCCGTTATGCCGGGGAGATGATGAGTTGGGTAGCCACTTGATGGCGAAGTGGTGTGCGAGGCAAGTGTGTGTTGTTTTCAAAACAGATTGGTTTAAGTTGCGACCGTTATTCCAACCTTACATGCGCAACCACTCTACCCTTCTATGGGAAAGGGCATTATTGATTACCTAGGCCGATACTAGCTTGGAGCCCGCATTACTAGTGACGGGGGAGAGTTGGTGCTCTGTCTCGGGACGGGGTCGTGCCAGGTAGGGCGGCCAGAAACATTTTTATGGGGCACCGGACACACCGTTGGTACCCCGTGCCAGTGGTATGTGACGAATATGGGATCGAGGCTCCACAATTTTAAGATGTGAAATATTGGGCACGGGGGTTACTACCAATCGAGTGGACTCTATGTTAGTGTCGTCTAGGGAAAGATAGTGATCGGGTGCTTACCCCGGGTACTTGAGGTACCGCAGGTCGTGGATGACACGAAAGTTCCCCGGATCTTGTGGGTAAAGTGTGCAGCCTCTGCAGAGTGTCAAACTATTCAAATAGCCATGTCCATGGTCAACGACAGTTGGGTAACCGCTCTTGGGCTACGTCCACATGTTTACAAACCAATGTGTGTGTTTGGATAAGTGGGAAGATCTACTTGGGTCAAGTCAAAGGACTTGACATGACTGACTTGGGTTGATGCCCACTCTATTTATGTTGATATCTGTAACCTGTCCTCATAGTTACTTGAATTCTCCTGATTCATGTCTTACAAGTTGTTGAACATGTCATTGCACTCAAAACTAGCTTTCTGCAAAAATTTACCTATATCATGCATTGTTGTATCTTGAACCAAAACATGGGTTGCTTGCGAGTACATTCAAAGTACTCATTGGATTGCCACTGGTTATTTTTTTGGCTAGGTGTAGGACCTTGAAGTATGTCTAGAGGGGGCGTGTGATTAGACTACTTGACCAATAAAAACTTAACCTTTTCCCAATTTTAGACTTTGGCAGATTTTAGCTATCTTTGAACAAGTCAAGCAATCTTCACACAATTCAAGCAAGCATGCAAAGAGTATATTGGCAGCGGAAAATAAAGCATGCAACTTGCAAGAATGTAGAGGGAAGGATTTGGAGGATTCAAGCGCAATTGGAGACACGGATGTTTTTGTCGTGGTTCCGATAGGTGGTGCTATCGTTCATCCACGTTGATGTAGACTTCAACCCACGTAGGGTAACGGTTGCGCGAGTCCACGGATGGCTCCACCCACGAAGGGTCCACGAAGAAGCAACCTTGTCTATCCCACCATGGCCGTCGCCCACGAAGGACTTTCCTCACTAGTGGTAGATCTTCACGAAGTAGGCGATCTCCTTGCCCTTACAAACTCCTTGGTTCAACTCCACAATCTTGTCGGAGGCTCCCAAGTGACACCTAGCCAATCTAGGAGACACCACTCTCCAAGAAGTAACAAATGGTGTGTTGATGATGAACTCCTTGCTCTTGTGCTTCAAATGATAGTCTCCCCAACACTCAACTCTCTCTCTCTCTCACAGGATTCGGATTTGGTGGAAAGAAGATTTGAGTGGAAAGCAACTTGGGGAAGGCTAGAGATCAAGATTCATGTGGTTGGAATGGAATATCTCGGTCTAAACACATGAGTAGGTGGTTCTCTCTCAGAACTGGTAAATTGGAAGTATAGGTTTGTTCTGATGGCTCTCTCCACGAATGAAGAGGAGGTGGAGGGGTATATATAGCCTCCACACAAAATCTAACCATTACACACAATTTACCAAACTCAGTGGGACTGAATCATCAAACTCGGTTGGACCGATTTAGTAAACCTAGTGACCGTTAGGGTTTTCGGTGGGACTTGCATGCATCTCGGTAGGACCGATATGGTTAGGGTTAGGGCATAACGTAATCTCGGTGAGACCGATTACACAAACTCGGTGAGACTGATTTTGGTAATTAGCTAACCAGAGAGTTGATCGGAGTAAACTTCGGTGGGATCGATTTGCTCTTCGGTGAGACCGAAAAGTTACAAAAGGAAGCAGAGACTTTACATTGTAATCTCGGTGGGACCGATCGCTCACTTGGTTAGACCAAAAGCGTTCTGAAGGGAAGCAGAGAGATTACAATCCCATCTCGGTGAGACCGAGATCCCTATCAGTGAAACCGATTTGCCTAGGGTTTGTGGCGTTGGCTATGACATCCGAACTTCGGTGGCGCGGATAGAAAGAATCGGTACGTCCGAGTTTGACTTTGGGTTTAGGTCATATGTGGATGTGAGAAAGTAGTGGAGGGTTTTGGAGCATATCACTAAGCACATGAAGCAAAAGGCTCATTAAGCAACACCTCATCCCTCCTTGATAGTATTGGCTTTTCCTATAGACTCAATGTGATCTCGGATCACTAAAATGTAAAATATAGAGTCTTGAGCTTTTGAGCTTGAGCCAATCCTTTGTCCTTAATATTTTGAGGGATCCACTTTCATCATCCATGCCATGCCATTCATTGAGCTTTCCTGAAATATTCACTTGGAATAGTATTAGCTCAATGAGCTATATGTTGTTCTGAATTACCAAAACCACCTAGGGATAGTTGCACTTTCAATCTCCCCCTTTTTGGTAATTGATGACAACATATAGATCAAAGCTTCGACAAATGATAATAACATTGAAAAACATCTTCGCTTTGAGAAGTATGTGATAAGCAAGAGCTCCCCCTAAATTTGTGCATATCTTAAGATTTGCTTTGGACTGCAAATGCACAAGAGATTAGGCTCATGGGTTACTCTTCCATGTCACATACATCTTGGTGGAGCGCTCAAAATAGTAACTATTAAATACATGCACTCATCACCAAGCACAGTGAGTGATCATATAAGGATAAATAAGATAATATCATAAAAGGCATAAGTGTAGCTTATGATCAAACACATGATCATCAATGTCTCACAGGTAATGCATAGTATCTCAAGCAATCAAACGCAAATAAAGTTCAACCAAAAAGACAAGAGAGAACAAAAGCAAATCTCTCTCTCTCTCTCTCTCAGCCTATGATCTATACATTTTTCTCCCCCTTTGGCAACAAGTTACCAAAAAGTTCCTAGATAATGCATAGCACTATGTCGTCTCTCAGGCTTGGTCTTCTGGTGGTGGTGTAGATAGGACTCCAAGGATGAACGCATCGGTAGACGTGGTAGGAGCTGAAGAAGTTGGAGCTGGAGCTGGTTGAGCTGGAGCTGTAGCTGGAGCTGAAGAAGTGGCTCACGGTGTGCAGGTTGGCCTGCAGCTGACCTCTGAGCTCTAGGCACTCTGGCAAATGCATCAGTTGTCGTCTTGCCCTTCCTCTCCTGCATATCATCTTGTAACTGCTCCACAGCTGACTGAATCTCAGTCACTTTGACATCAAGATCATAGAACTTTTGTTCCAGGATTCTCTCCAGGCTCTCCTGGTTTTGAGTTAGGGTGGCCAACCCCTTCTCAATCCGTAGAGTTGATGCTATTAAGTAACCAAGTTGCTCCTGCTTATTCTTCAGAAAGTAATCAGATGCCTCTGCTTGAGTTGGCATCTTTGCAGCTTTCTCTTGCCTTGCCTTCTCCTTTCTCTCCTGAGCTTGCACTGATGGTGGTTCATTCTCAGTCATGACAACTCGATTGTCCTCAAATTCAGGATAGAGAACCATGTGTTCCTTATCCAATAAATACTTTCCTGTGCCCATCTTCGAGTTTATCAACTCCTAAATCTGTGCGGCATAACCACAGCTCCTCTTCTGATCTGCTGCTGTCCTCTTGATTGTCTCGACTATGAGGCTCATGACCTTCAATTTCTGAGGCACGTCAAAAACATGAAGCAAATTGATTGCATGCCCTCTAATCATGTTATGGTCACCTGACTTGGGCAATAGAGTATGCCTTAAGATCCAGTTGATCGTAGGCAGCCCTGACAGCAGAAAGTGGACTGATCCAAACTTGAAGTTCTCAAGTGCATCATCTGGGATCTCCTTGTACATGTGTGACATAGAGTTATAATCCATTTTCTTCTTTCCATAAATGTCCAGGTCATCCTCACTTTCCTTTGGGGCATTGATCAAACTTGCCCATTCCTCTATGGTAGACTGATATCTGGTTCTTCTAACATCCACACTATCCTGCCATCTGGATAGAAATGTGCTGTGGAGTAGAATTGCATGATAAGTTCATCGTTCCACTTGGTGAACTTCTGCCCAACAAAATCAGCAACTCCACACGCACTGAAGCTGTCATATACTCCAGGGTAGTGTTCTGCGTTCTCCTTCATGTAGGTCCAGTTGACCCATCTCATATCGCAAACTATGGGCTTCTTATCCAGCAAGATAGTCTCATAAAAGTCCTGATGCTCCTTGGTGTGGAACTTGTAGTCCACAGCTGTCCTTCTCCTCGTGGCATATGGATCTGACTCTCTCCATAGCATCAACCCATTATCTCTCCTGATCTTCATGTTTTCAGCCACAGGATGAGCATCGTTGTGGTCTGGGATCTTGTGTTTGAGCTTCCTTAGAACCTGCTCTTCTTCATCTTCTTCAGCTCAACCTCAGGCATTGGGGCCTTGTTCTTTTCAGCTGCTGGTATGCTCCTGGTATTCCTCTTGGGTGCATTCTTGGGCTTGGGGGCAGCTTTGGGCTTGGAAGTTGCAGCCCCTAATTTGATAGCATCACCCATCAGCTTTTGTGCCTTGGGTACTGGTTCTACAACCTCTTCTTCTTCCTCTTACATCATGGAAGGCTTCCCAATCACTCTTGCCATGGTCTTCTTGGCCCTTTCTTTCCTTTTCTTTCCCTCTGCAGCAACAGGCTCTTTGGGTTGAGATTCCAAAGGAGCTTGAGTAGACACTCTGGCTTTGGACATTGGTTGTCTGCCTGCTGGCCTTTTGATTTTCAAACCAGGCTTCACTGGAGATGAGCTGAACTCCCTCTTGAGCACTTTCTTCTTGGATCTTGCCTCATCCTCACTGCCACATAATCCTCATCCTCAGACTCTGAGGTCTTCTTCTTTCTTGACCTTGTGGCAGCCTTGGGCAAATTTCTCGGAGTTTTTCTGCTCCCCTCATCTGAGCTGCTTGAGGGACTAGTGCCCTCGCTCAATTGGATCTGCTCTTTAGATTTGTTCTGGCTATCACTTTGGTCTGACATGCTGTTCAACTGACTGCTGACCCTGAGAATAGTTATAGATGAGGTAGAGTGGATGAGCATCACAAAATGCAGAGATTTTTGCAAAAGAATGATTCAAAAAACTTAGTTTTAGTTTCCCACTGAAAACATTTCGGATCTACCGATTTTCAAACTCGGTGATACCGAAGCAGTTTTGGAACCTAAACTAGTGAACTCGGTCAGACCGACTCACAGTTCGGTGGCACCGAGACCGCTAGGGTTTCACAAGGTTCGAAAATCGGTCACACCGATTAGCAATTCTGGGTCAGACCAAGACTTACTAGTGCAATGGCATTAGCCAAATCGGTGGGACCGAGTTTTTCAACTCAGTGGGTCCGAGATGGTTTCGGCGGAAACCTGACCCTAAATTTTCGAATCACAAGTATTCTAAGGATTGATTTGACTGGATAGGAGTGTTTCAATCGTGGCAAGATGCATAATGAACACAATGTGCTGAGAATCGGACGAGAAAGCACTGTGATCGAGTTCATACCCTAGTTGGCGGGAACTCGCTTCTGGCTGCAGCGGCGGAGGGACTTCCGTTGACGGCGGAGACCAGCGACAAGAGGCGGTGGCGGCGAAGTCGGCGCCGTGAACAAAGTTGGCGAGTGAGCTATCTTGGGCGAGAAGATTCGGAGAAAGTTTTCCAAATTTTGCCGTGCGATATATATAGCCCGACCACATCGGTGTGACCGAGTGGTACAACTCGGTGGCACCGAGATGCAAAACTGTGAACAGTTATTGCAACTCGGTGTGACCGAAAAGTACAAAACGGTTGCACGGAGATGAAAACCTAGATCGACTTAGTAATCTCGGTATGACCGAAATGGAGAAATCGGTCAGACCGAAAATCATAAAGAAGTTTTGGAAGTTTAAGTCTATGACGAATCGGGGACTCCGAGTGCTCCTCACACAGAGTGGTTCGAATCTGACTTGATCAAATTTTTTGATGTAGCATGAATAGAGTTTGAGACGAGAAAAGCATAGATAGCTAGAGAAGGTTCTTAGGCATTCTTGTCCATCCACTTGGACAAAGAAAAAGAAGCCAATCAATCAAAACAACAAGTGAATGTCCTCGAATGAGTAAAATATGCAACCAACATGCTCACACAATAAGATGACAAATGAAATATGTGACAAAGCATGCACAACCTATTCTAGCATCTATCAAACAATTGGCAATGACTAGGTCATCTATATATGAGTATATTGACATAGGAGTCAAATGAGAACATTTGATCATAGGTCATACTCATCGTTTAAGCTCAAGTGGGGTTACCACTTTTACATAAAGCATTTATGTGTTCACATCATTAGAGTTGCTTTGACTCAATTTTTAGAGTTAAGCTCCCCCTAGATGTGAGATCCCCCCTTAGAGGGATAAACTAACCTTGGGTTTTGTCGATGATGACTTCATGTAGGTGATGAAGATGTGGATGCTCAATGATGATGTAGATCGTTTGGAGCAATCCTTTGGAGTGAGTTGCACTTTCAATACCTACATGGGTTAGTCCCACAAGGAACAAACAAGAATATCCATAGACATAGAGTGATGCACACACAAAAAGATGTCGATGAAAACAATAGGTTGCCTTTTCCCTTGCCTTACCAACATGAGGGTTTTGTGACTCCTTGAACTAGTGCAAGATATGGAAGTTGATTGCACTTGTCCTTGCCATAATGATATGAGTGAAGAATGTTGGCGGAGTCACCCTCAAGAACTCTCCAGTTCTTCTTCTTCGGGATCCACATCAACTTGATGGGAATCCTTGGCGTAGTGGTTGTACTTGATGAAGTAGAACTTGACGTAGTCTTGGGAACCCAGTTGACCAAGGCCTTAGGTGCTTCTTCAAATGCATCAATATCCTCTTGAAGCTTGTCCTTGCCTTTGTTCTTGTGGTCTTGTGGTGGAAGATCATCTTGTGCTTGTGTTCCTTTGAAGGAAGTAGGATCATACTTCCCTTGTTGAGTAACAAACTTCGTCTTGGGGTATTGATATTCTTCCCACTCAACTCCATTGGCATTGAACTTTGGTTCAAAACCAACACCTTGATTCTTCCGGTGCCTTCCTTGCTTGCGTACAATTTCCTCAAATTTCTTACTCCCGGCAAGACTCTTGTATACACCTTTCTCTATAATTCCCTTCAATAAGCTGTTTTCTTGCCGAAGTGTAACTTGGCTAAGAGCATCATTAGTGGAATCAAGAGAACTACTAGAAGCAACAATATTAGATTTAGCATTATTATTGTTACTACTAGAGGAAGAATCTTTCTTGTTCTTGTTACTAGACTTGACTTGAGGCATGTAAGTAGATAGGAGTAAACGCTTGGCAATGTAAGAAGAACTTTTCTTACGAAGATCATCATTGATTGCTTTTAGGAACTCATGCTCTTGCTCAAGATTGAGCTTTTCAAAGTGTAACTTCTCATGAGCCCTTAAAAGTTCTTGATGATCTTCAAAGATAGTTTCATGAGCTAACTTAAGAGTGTTTAGTTCTTTAGTTAGACGCTCAATTTTCTCCTTATCATTGTCATTCGTTTCAACTTGATTAGCATGATTAATTGACGTTTCATCATAGTATTCATCACTAGAGTTGTCAACAAGTAAGTCATCATCACCTAGCAAGTCATCTTCATCAACATCAAAATCAACATACTCAGGGTGTGTTACCTTAGGACCTTTGGCCATGAAGCATCTACCAGTTCCTTCATTTGGTGATTCAAATATGTCGTAGGAGTTGGTTGACACAAGTGCTAGACCGACAACACCTTCATCTTGAGTGTATTCGGAGTCGGAGTGATAGCTTCTCTCGAGTGATGGTGGTCGGGCGGATACCCATTCACCAACATGAGCTTGATGTCTTCGTTTTGTGTAGCTCTTTGATGACTTGTCCTTCCTTTCCGAATCCTTGCTTCTCCGTGAGGGTCTTCGTTCTTCTCTCTCTTGGTGGTGATTCTTCTGTTCTACTTCTTCTCTTGGTAGAATCTTCTCTTCTTTTGTAGGGTGTCGTACACTCATTGGAATAGTGTCCGGGTCTCCCACAATTGTAGCAATTGCGCTCTCGACTAGAAGATCTTTTGTCATTGTAGGACCTTGACTTAGAGCTTCTTTCTTTGCTTGTACTCTTATAGAATTTGTTGAAGTTCTTCACCATTAAGCTCAATTCTTCATTGAAGGTTTGTTTCTCACTTGATGATGTGGGGGCTTCACATGAGGCTTTGTAAGCACCACTCGACTTGTTGTTAAGTTCCTCCTTATCCTTGAGTGACATCTCATGAGCAAAAATTCTTCCAATGACTTCCGTAGGCTTGAGATCTTTGTAATTGGGCATCATTTGGATCAATGTGCAGACGGTATCATATTTTCCATCCAATGCTCTTAGGATCTTCTTGATGATGAATCTACCGGTCATCTCTTCACTTCCTAAGCCGGCAATATCATTTGTGATGAGAGCAAGCCTAGAGTACATTTCAGCGACACCTTCACCATCCTTCATTTTGAACTTGTCAAGCTGACTTTGGAGCACATCCAACTTGGATTCCTTGACGGAGTCTGTACCTTCGTGCATATCAATAAAAGTATCCCAAATCTCCTTTGCATTCTCAAGACGGCTGATTTTGTTGAATTCTTCGGGGCACAATCCATTGAAGAGGATATCACAAGCTTGAGCGTTGTATTGCAACATCTTCAACTCTTCCGCACTAGCTTCACGGTTCAGTTATCTCCCATCAAAGAATTCACCTTGCAAGCCAATACACACAATAGCCCATACGGCGGGGTTATGTCCGAGAATATGCATTTTCATCTTATGCTTCCAACTAGCAAAATTAGTGCCATCAACGTAAGGACCTCTACGATGATAATTTCCCTCGCTGGACGCCATACTCTCCTAGGCTGTGAAACCAAGGCTATGACCACCAAAAGCTATGGAAATCAAAGCAAATGGAGACCAAATCTCTGATACCACTTGTAGGACCTTGAAGCATGTCTAGAGGGGGGTGACTAGACTACTTGACCAATAAAAACTTAACCTTTTCCCAATTTTAGACTTTGGCAGATTTCAGCTATCTTTGAACAAGTCAGGCAATCTTCACACAATTCAAGCAAGCATGCAAAGAGTATATTGGCAGCGGAAAATAAAGCATGCAACTTGCAAGAATGTAGAGGAAGGGTTTGGAGGATTCAAGCGCAATTGGAACACGGATTTTTTGTCGTGGTTCCGATGGGTGGTGCTATCGTACATCCACGTTGATGGAGACTTCAACCCACGTAGGGTAGCAGTTCTTGAGTCCACGGAGGCTCCACCCATGAAGGGTCCACGAAGAAGCAACCTTGTCTATCCCACCATGGCCGTCGCCCACGAAGGACTTGCCTCACTAGCGGTAGATCTTGACGAAGTAGGCGATCTCCTTGCCCTTACAAACTCCTTGGTTCAACTCCACAATCTTGTCGGAGGCTCCCAAGTGACACCTAGCCAATCTAGGAGACATCACTCTCCAAGAAGTAACAAATGGTGTGTTGATGATGAACTCCTTTCTCTTGTGCTTCAAATGATAGTCTGCCCAACACTCAACTCTCTCTCTCACAGGATTCAGATTTGGTGGAAATAAGATTTGAGTGGAAAGCAACTTGGGGAAGGCTAGAGATCATGATTCATGTGGTTGGAATGGAATATCTTGGTCTCAACACATGAGTAGGTGGTTCTCTCTCAGAACTGATAAGTTGGAAGTGTAGGTTTGTTCTGATGGCTCTCTCCAAGAATGAAGAGGAGGTGGAGGGGTATATATAGCCTCCACACAAAATCTAATCGTTACACACAATTTATCAAACTCGGTGGGACCGAATCATCAAACTTGGTCGGACCGCTTTAGTAAACCTAGTGACCGTTAGGGTTTTCGGTGGGACGGACATGCATCTCGGTAGGACCGATGTGGTTAGGGTTAGGGCATAACGTAATGTCGGTGAGACCGATTACACAAACTCGGTGAGACTGATTTTGGTAATTAGCTAACCATAGAGTTGGTCAGGTGAAATCGGTGGGACCGATTTGCTCTTTCGGTGAGACCGAAAAGTTACAAAAGGGAAACAGAGAGTTTACATTGTAATCTCGGTGGGACCGATCGCTCACTTCGGTTAGACCGAAACGTTAGGCAAACAGAGAGATTACAATCCCATCTCGGTGAGACCGAGATCCCTATCGGTGAAACCGATTTGCCTAGGGTTTGTGGCAGTGGCTATGACATCTGAACTCGGTGGCGCCGGATAGAAAGAATCGGTAGGGCCTAGTTTGACTTTGGGTTTAGGTCATATGTGGATGTGAGAAAGTAGTGGAGGGTTTTGGAGCATATCACTAAGCACATGAAGCAAAAGGCTCATTAAGCAACACCTCATCCCTCCTTGATAGTATTCGCTTTTCCTATAGACTCAATGTGATCTTGCATCACTAAAATGTAAAATGTAGAGTCTTGAGCTTTTGAGCTTGAGCCAATCCTTTGTCCTTAATATTTTGAGGGATCCACTTTCATCATCCATGCCATGCCATTCATTGAGCTTTCCTGAAATATTCATCTTGGAATAGTATTAGCTCAATGAGCTATATGTTGTTATGAATTACCAAAACCACCTAGGGATAATTGCACTTTCACCAGGCATGAAAGAACATGATATAATGAAGAGTACCTTGGTGACGAACATGCGAGCTAGGACGCTTCCCAGTCAGAATGCCTGTAGGGTTAAGGCAGATGGCATGGGTTCTACTTATCGACGAAGAATTTCCGCTGCTTAAGTTTATTTGGTATTTAGCCCTTGTGGCTTTATCTATGTAGGACTTGACCTTAATGGTCATAATTTGTGTAAGACGGTATGTATGGATGTAAGAGTCTTGTTATTCAGCTTCTATGTGTTCAGTGAGCATTAATCTCTGGGTTCACTGTACACGTGCATTCGGTGATCAAGACTTATGGGTCGGGGTCCCCATAGGTCACCTTCGGTACCCGGGACAACTACCGCACCGAGCTCATCGACTTCGACATCGCCCGCATCGGTCTCCCGTACAATGCCATCCTTGGGTACCCTGCCTTAGCTCATTTCATGGCAGCGACCCATCCGGCCTACAACCTCATGAAGATGTCGGGCTGTAGTGGCGTCCTCACCGTGGCTGGAGACACCAAGGCGGCTCTTACGGCCCTCAAGCTTGCCTTCAGAGCCGCAGCGGCAGCGCACCCGGCCAGCGAAGCCGCCGCAAGGGCTAAGGAGGCCGCACCGGCAAAGAAGAAGCAGTTGTTCACTCAAGTTTGGGCCGAAAGAAAGCAAGGACCAGTCGAGGAAGATGGATCCTGGGGGGCCACCTTCACCATATGCGTCAACCTCGACCCAGATCAAGAGGAAGCATTGGTGAAGTTCCTGCGCGGGAACGAGGAGGTGCGCCTGGGAGACCAAGCAACTGTTGGGGGTCCCCAGGGGGTAATCGAGCATCACGTAAGGGTGTGCCCCAATGTGCGCCCTCTGAAGCAGAAGGCGCGGCAACGGTCCACGGAGAAGCAGTCCTTCATCATCCAAGAAACTCGCAAGTTGGAGGCGGAAGGCGTCATTCGCAAGTTCTGATACCCGGAGTGGCTGGCGAACCCCGTCGTCATGCCAAACAAAGGCGGGAAGGAACACATGTGTGTCGACTTCACCAACCTCAACAAGGCCTGTCCCCAAGACCCGTTCCCGCTTCCGCGCATCAACCAGATCATCGGCTCCACCGCCGAGTGCGACCTGCTGTGTTTCCTGGACGCGTTCTCGGGCTACCACCAGATCAAGATGGCGGTGGAGGACGTGGAAAAGACCGCCTTCTTGACCCCGTGCGGAGTATACTGCTACACATGCATTCCGTTCGGGCTGCGCAACGCTGGGGCGACCTTCCAGCGGCTGATGCACATCTCCCTAGGCCAGCAGCTAGGGAGGAACACCGAAGCCTACGTCGACGACATCATGGTAAAATCTCGGGAGGCAAGGATCCTCGTTCAGGATCTGGAGGAGACCTTCACCAGCCTGCGCCAGGAGGAACCGCGGCTCAACCTAGAGAAGTGCATATTTGTGGTCCCCTCAGGCAAGCTGCTGGGCTTCCTCGTGTCGCATAGGGGGATCGTGGCAAATCCGGAGAAGGTCAAGGCGATAGACGACATGATCCCACCGCAAACTCTCAAGGAAATGCAGAAGCTCGCAGGCTGCGTGACCTCATTGGGGCGCTTGATCACCAAGCTGGGGGAGCGCGCCCTGCTGTTCTTCAAGCGGATGAAGAAGAAGGGCCCTGTCGGCGTGCTGGGAAAGGGGATCCCTAGACTTGCCTGCCTGCGGCCCACGGCGTGGCTCCGCCAGCGGCCCCATACGACCCATCTTCACCGACAAACACTCAAGACCCTCGCGAGGGGAGACTCGCAAGGCGCACGACACAAGACCTCCTCGGGAGAGGCCTCACCAGGCTGGTTCGCGAGGGGCAGAGAGATCAAGGCAAGTGACACCTCGCGAGGTTCAAGTGACGCAAGCCATGACGACTAGAGCTAGGCGGGCGCCCGGCGGGCGCCCGCGCGCGCAGTGTACTCGCTTCCTCTTTAGTGCTAAAGGGGCAAGCGCAGGCAAGGAGTACCGAGGCATCAGGCAAAGGTTTCCATCGGTGCAAGGAGACCAAGACCAGCAGGACGGCAGGACAAAGGACACCCTGGAGCCCAAGACGGTGTCACCACCACAACCTTTGGATATCAAAGACTACTTATGTCAGGATAACTTGTACTAGCTGTCCCCCTTTAAACTGGCCGTTGTGGCATCCCTTCCCGCTCAATATTTGGGAAGAGGACCAAGGCCTCTATAAAGAGGACTAGCCATCATAGTAGGAGGCATCTCATCTTGAGCAATCCTCGCCTGAACACATTCACCGAGCACAAGAACACCTCACCTCAGGAAGTTGTTCTTCCCTTGTACTGTTCATCCTCAGCCCAAGAGGCAATCCACCACCACCACACTGGAGTAGGGTTTTACCCCACAACGGTGGCCCGAACCAGTATATATCTCGTGTCTCTTGTGTTGCAAGTTCGTCGAGCTAAGCCTTTGTGATCGCAGTGAGGCTGAGGGCGTGATTAGGTAGGGAGAGATCTTCGCGCGCACCCTAGTGTTCGAACCTCAAGGGTTTTGCTGGAACCCGAAATCCGACATTTGGCGCGCCAGTTAGGGGTGCGCCGGAGCTTTACTTCCGTCGATCCGCGCTTCGCTACCACCGCGCTTCGCCCCCATGGCAGGCGTCGTGCCTCCGGCTCCGATGACTGATGCCAACGGCGGGGCCAGGGGGCTCCGAGCCTTGGCCCCCGCTTTTCGGTAGGTGCAGTGGCCGCCCAAGTTCAAGCCAGAGATGCCACCGCGCTACGATGGCGCGGTGGACCTGGTGGCTTTCCAACTGGCGTACGAGGAGGCCGTCCTTAAGGCCAGGGGCGGCGACGGGGTCATGGCCAACTGGCTCCCCATGGCCCTCACTGGCGCACCGCGCGCTTTGCTACTCCACCTGCCGGGATCTTCAGTGGCCTCCCGTGGGGAGCTGTGCGACCACTTCATCGCGCGCTTCGGGGGACCAGCCCCTCCCCCCACCGTCGTGGCTCTCCTTGGCGGCTCGCAAGCACCGCCCTCGGACCGGCATGCCAAGCCGTTCTTTCGCCAGATCAGCGCATGATATGTCTGCAACGTATGTATAATTTTTTATTGTTGCATGCTATTATATATTCTGTTTTGGATGTTTAATGGGCCTATTTATACACTTTTATAGTGGTTTTGGGACTAACCTATTAACTGGAGGCCCAGCCCAAACTGTTGTTTTTTTGCCTATTTCAGTGTTTCGCAGAAAAAGAATATCAAATGGAGACCAAACGGAATGAAACCTTCGGGAGCGTGGTTTTTGGAACAAATGTGATCCAGAGGACTTGGAGTGGACGTCAAGAAATCGACAAGGAGGCCACGAGGCAGGGGGCGCGCCTATTCCCCTGGGCGCGCCCTCCACCCTCATGGCCCCCTCGTGGCTCCACCGACCTACTTCTTCCTCCTATATATACCTACGTACCCCCAAACCATCGGGGAACACCACGAAAACCTAGTTCCATTGCCGCAACCTTCTGAACCCGTGAGATCCCATCTATGGGCCTTTTCCGGTGCTCCGCCGAAGGGGGCATTGATCATGGAGGGCTTCTACATCAACACCATAGCCTCTCCGATGATGTGTGAGTAGTTTACCTCAGACCTTCGGGTCCATAGTTATTAGCTAGATGGCTTCTTCTCTCTCTTTGGATCTCAATACAAAGTTCTCCTCGATTCTCTTGGAGATCTATCCGATGTAATCTTCTTTTGCGGTGTGTTTGTCGAGATCCGATGAATTGTGGGTTTATGATCAAGATTATCTATGAACAATATTTGAATCTCCTCTTAATTATTTTATGTATGATTGGTTATCTTTGCAAGTCTCTTCGAATTATCAGTTTGGTTTGGCCTACTAGATTGATCTTTCTTGCAATGGGAGAAGTGCTAAGTTTTGGGTTCAATCTTGCGGTGCTCGATCCCAGTGACAGTAGGGGAAATGACACGTATTGTATTGTTGCCATTGAGGATAAAAACATGGGGTTTGTATCATATTTAATGAGTTTATCCCTCCACATCATGTCATCTTGCTTAAAGCGTTACTCTGTTCTTATGAACTTAATACTCTAGATGCATGCTGGATGGCGGTCGATGTGTGGAGTAATAGTAGTAGATGCAGGCAGGAGTCGGTCTACTTGTCACGGACGTGATGCCTATATACATGATCATACCTAGATATTCTCAGAACTATGCTCAATTCTATCAATTGCTCGACAGTAATTTGTTCACCCACCGTAATACTTATGCTATCTTGAGAGAAGCCACTAGTGAAACCTATGGCCCCTGGGTCTATTTTCCATAATATTAATCTCCCATCAAGAAGCTATTTCTGGCGCTGTTTATTTTGCTTTCTTTTACTTTTAGTCTTTATCATAAAAATACCAAAAATATTATCTTATCATCTCTATCAGATCTCACTTTTGCAAGTGGCCGTGAAGGGATTGACAACCCCTTTCTCGCGTTGGTTGCAAGGTTCTTATTTGTTTGTGTAGGTACGGGGACTTGAGCGTGGCCTCCTACTGGATTGATACCTTGGTTCCCAAAAACTGAGGGAAATACTTACGCTACTTTGCTGCATCACCCTTTCCTCTTCGAGGGAAAACCAACGTAGTGCTCAGGAGGTAGCAAGAAGGATTTCTGGCGCCGTTTCCGGGGAGTCTACGCAGAAGTCAATACATACGAAGTACCCATCACAAACTCTTATCCCTCGCATTACATTATTTGCCATTTGCCTCTCGTTTTCCTCTCCCCCACTTCACCCTTGCCGTTTTATTCGCCCTCTTTTTCCTTCGCCTTTTTCTTGCCTGTTCCTTGAGTTATTTGCTGTCATTATGTCTGAAACTGGGGAAGTTATCGCGGATACTAACATGGGAAACTTTGATGCTTTTGATGATCCTCCTGAGGAACCTACTATCTTGCATACTAAAAGGTTTCGAGTTGGTAGTGGTAATATTATTGGGAAAGGAGTTATTCAAGATTCTTTACTTGTGTCGGTGATTTGCCTATTATGGGTGGCTCTATTCTTCATAGAACTAGTAGGCTTGCGGATGCAATATCTTTGCTCGTAGTTGAACTTGAAAGACAATTTCTTCATATGCATCCTTGCATACAAATAGTTTTCCTAAAATTCTCTAATATAGAACACTCTTCTGTTAAGCGTGCCGCTATCATCTTTTTGGCTCATGAGTTCAGATTTATAATGAAGGAGGCTAAAGAATTTTCTGTGCATTATAGGGTTGATGTTGTTCGTCCTCCCATAGATGCTATCCTTTTTAACCAAGAATACATAATGCGTTTACAATCTTTGGATCATGTTGCTTATAATGAAAATCTTAGAAAAAAGGTTCCTGCCGATGTTCTAGTTGATAGAATTTCTGAACTTAATGATGATTTTGCTATTCAGAATAATGGGTTAGGTTTTTCTCTCGAGCAAAGGCTTGTGCAAAAGAACGCTTGTAATGATGAATTGGTTGTGCAATATAAGGGGCCAAAGGAGGAACCCATACCTCCCGAGCTTGATCTTGGGGACTTTTGTCCCATTAAATTTAGCCCTTTTGATTATTTTTGCTTGCCACAAAGAAAACTTGCTGTTGAACATAGAGAGTATGAAAGAAGTTTTCATGACTTGCCTTACCATTATTATGGCAATACCTAGATCTATTTTTCGATTTTATGCCTAGCTAGGGGCATTAAACGATAGCGCTTGTTGGGAGGCAACCCAATTTTTATTTTAGTTTTTTTTTTTTTTTGCTTTTTGGTTCTGTTTAGGAATAAATAATCCATCTAGCTTCTTATTAGATATGGCTTTGTGTTTTAATTAGTGTTTGTGCCAAGTGAAACCTATAGGATCTTCTTGGATGATAGTTATTTGATCTTGCTGAAAATTCCAGAAACTATCTGTTCACGAAAACAATTGTTTAAAATCACCAGAACATGATAAAATACTGATTCCAATTGCAGTAGATCAAAAAACAAATTATCTAGGTCTTCCTATTTTGGTAGAATTTTCTGAGTTCCAGAAGTTTGCGTTAGTTACAGATTACTACAGACTGTTCTGTTTTGGACAGATTCTGTTTTTCGTGTGTTGTTTGCTTATTTTGATGAATCTATGGCTAGTAAAAGAGCTTATAAACCATAGAGAAGTTGGAATACAGTAGGTTTAACACCAATATAAATAAAGAATGAGTTCATTACAGTACCTTGAAGTGGTGTTTTGTTTTCTTTCGCTAACGGAGCTCATTAGATTTTCTGTTAAGTTTTGTGTTGTGAAGTTTTCAAGTTTTGGGTAAAGATTTGATGGATTATGGAACAAGGATTGGCAATAGCCTAAGCTTGGGGATGCCCCGGAAGGCATCCCCTCTTTCGTCTTCGTCTATCGGTAACTTTACTTGGAGCTATATTTTTATTCACCACATGATATGTGTTTTGCTTGGAGCATCTTGTATGATTTGAGTCTTTGCTTTTTAGTCTACCACAATCATCCTTTCTGTAGACACTTTTTGAGAGAGACACACATGATTCGGAATTTATTAGAATACTCTATGTGCTTCACTTATATCTTTTGAGCTATATAGTTTTTTCTCTAGTGCTTCACTTATATCTTTTAGAGCACGATGGTGGTTTTATTTTATAGAAATTATTGATCTCTCATGCTTCACTTATATTATTTTGAGAGTCTTAAACAACATGGTAATTTGCTTTAATTGTGAAATTAACCTTCCATATTGAGTTCATTGAATATCATGAGAAGTTTTATACTTGATAAGTGTTTTGAGATATAAAGGTGGTAATATTAGAGTGTGCGAGTTGAGTAATTGTGAAATTGAGAAATACTTGTGTTAAGGTTGGCAAGTCCTGTAGCATGCACGTATGGTAAAAGTTGTGTGACAATTTTGACACATAAGGTGTTCTTTTATTGCTTTCCTTATGAGTGGCGGTCGGGGACGAGCAATGGTCTTTTCCTACCAATCTATCCCTCTAGGGGCATGCGTAGTAGTACTTTGCTTCGAGGGCTAATAAACTTTTGCAATAAGTATATGAGTTCTTTATGACTAATGTGAGTCCATAGATTTTACGCACTCTCAACCTTCCACAATTTTCTAGCCTCTACGGTACCGTGCATTGCCCTTTCTCACCTTGGGAGTTGGTGCAAACTTCACGGTGCATCAAACCCGTGATATGATCGCCCTATCACATAAACCTCCTTATATCTTCCTCAAAACAGCCACCATACCTACCTATCATGGCATTTCCATAGCCATTCCGAGATATATTGCCATGCAACTTTCCACCGTTTCGTTTATTATGACACGCTTCATCATTGTCATGTTGCTTTGCATGATCATGTAGTGGACATTGTATTTGTGGCAAAGCCACCATTCATAAATTTATATGCATGTCACTCTTGATTCATTGCATATCCTGGTACACAGCCGGAGGCATTCACATAGAGTTATATTTTGTTCTAAGTATTGAGTTGTAATTCTTGAGTTGTAAGTAATTAAAAGTGTGATGATCATCATTATTAGAACATTGTCCCATGTGAGGAAAGGATGATGGAGACTATGATTCCCCCATAAGTCGGGATGAGATTCCAGACTAAATAAAAAAGGAGAAAAAAGAGGCCAAAAGAAAAGAGAAGGCCCAACAAAAAAATGAGAGGAAAAGAGAGAAGGGACAATGTTACTATCCTTTTTCCACACTTGTGCTTCAAAGTAGCACCGTGATCTTCATGATAGAGAGTCTCCTATGTTGTCACTTTCATATACTAGTGCTAATTTTTCATTATAGAACTTGGCTTGTATATTCCAATGATGGGCTTCCTCAAAATGCCCCAGGTCTTCGTGAGCAAGCAAGTTGGATGCACACCCACTTAGTTTCTTTTGTTGAGCTTTCATACATTTATAGCTCTAGTGCATCCGTTGCATGGCAATCCCAACTCCTCTCATTGACATCAATTGATGGGCATCTCCATAGCCTATTGATTAGCCGCGTCAATGTGAGACTTTCTACCTTTTTGTCTTCTCTCATAACCCCCATCATTATACTTTACTCCACCCATAGTGCTATATCCATGGCTTGCGCTCATGTATTGCGTAAGGGTTGAAAAGGCTGAAGCGCGTTAAAAAGTATGAACCAATTGCTCGTCTTGTCATCGGGGTTATGCATGATGAGAACGTTTGTGTGACGATATTGAAACATGGCCTAACTATATGATTTTCTAGGGATCAGCTTTCTTTGGCTATGTTATTTTGATAAGACATAATTTCTTGGTTAGCATGTTTGAAGTATTATTGTTTTTATGTCAACATTAAACTTTTAACTTGAATCTTTCGGATCTAAATATTCATGCCACAATAAAAAGAATTACATTGAAAATTATGCTAAGAAGCATTCCACATCAAAAATTCTGTTTTTATCATTTACCTACTCGAGGACGAGCAGGAATTAAGCTTGGGGATGCTTGATACGTCTCCAATGTATCTATAATTTTTGATTGTTCCATGCTATTATATATTCTGTTTTGCATGTTTAATGGGCTTATTTATACACTTCTATATTATTTTTGGGACTAACCTATTAACCGGAGGCCCAACCCAAATTGCTATTTTTTTTCTTATTTCAGTGTTTCGCAGAAAAAGAATATCAAATGGAGTCCAAACGGAATGAAACGTTCGGGAGCGTGATTTTTGGAACAAATGTGATCCACATGACTTGGAGTGGACGTCAAGCAACCGACGAGGAGGCCTACCCCCCTGGGCTCGCCCTCCACCCTCGTGGGCCCCTCATGGCTCCACCGACCTACTTCTTCCTCCTATATATACCTACGTACCCCCAAACCATCAGGGCACACCATGAAAACCTAGTTGCACCTCCGCAACCTTCTGTACCCATGAGATCCCATCTTGGGGCCTTTTCCGGCGCTCCGCCGAAGGGGGCATTGATCACGGAGGGCTTCTACATCAACACCATAGCCTCTCCGATGATGTGTGAGTACTTTACCTCAGACCTTCGGGTCCATAGTTATTAGCTATATGGCTTCTTCTCTCTCTATGGATCTCAATACAAAGTTCTCGCTGATTCTCTTGGAGATCTATTCGATGTAATCTTCTTTTGCCGTGTGTTTGTCGAGATCCGATGAATTGTGGGTTTATGATCAAGATTATCTATGAACAATATTTGAATCTCCTCTGAATTCTTTTATGTATGATTTGTTATCTTTGCAAGTCTATTCGAATTATCAGTTTGGTTTGGCCTACTAGATTGATCTTTCTTGCAATGGGAGAAGTGGTTAGCTTTGGGTTCAATCTTGCGGTGCTTGATCCCAGTGACAGTAGGGGAAACGACATGTATTGTATTGTTGCCATCGAGGATAAAAAGATGGGGTTTATATCATATTGCACGAGTTTATCCCTGCACATCATGTCATCTTGCTTAAAGCGTTACTCCGTTCTTATGAACTTAATACTCTAGATGCATGCTGGATAGCGGTCGATGTGTGGAGTAATAGTAGTAGATGCAGGCAGGAGTCGGTCTACTTGTCATGGACGTGATTCCTATATACATGATCATACCGTGATATTGTCATAACTATGCTCAATTCTTTCAATTGCTCGACATTAATTTGTTCACCCACCGTAATACTTATGCTATCTTGGGAGAAGCCACTAGTGAAACCTATGGCCCCTGGGTCTATTTTCCATCATATTAATCTCCCGTCAACAAGCTATTTCTGGCGTTGTTTATTTTGCTTTCTTTACTTTTAGTCTTTATCATAAAAATACCAAACATATTATCTTATCATCTCTATCAGATCTCACTTTTGCAAGTGGCTGTAAAGGGATTGACAACCCCTTTATCGCGTTGGTTGCAAGGTTCTTATTTGTTTGTCTAGGTATGAGGGACTTGAGCGTGGCCTCCTACTGGATTGATACCTTGGTTCTCAAAATCTGAGGGAAATACTGCCGCTACTTTGCTGCATCACCCTTTCCTCTTCAAGGGAAAACCAACGCAGTGCTAAAAAGGTAGCAGTGCCACCTCTGCGCGGCAGGGGCCTCCCCCGGGTTGGGCGGCTCCCAAGGCTGACTTAATTTTCGACTCGGGGGATCACCCTGCCACCACCACCAGTTCGGGCGTGCTCCCAATGCTTTGTACGCCCACCATCTACAGCGTTGCCGTCACCAAGACCCTCATCGACGGTGGTGCCGGCCTCAACGTGCTCTATGTGGAGGCCTTTAGCCTCCTCCACGTACCTGTTGAGCGGCTCCGCCCCAGCAAGCCCTTCTCCGGGGTCAGCGGCGGCTCCTCCAGCCCCCTGGGGCAGATCTGTCTCCCCGTGACCTTTGGCACATGTGACAGCTACCACACCGAGATAATTGACTTCGACATGCCCGCATCGACCTACCGTACAACGCCATCCTCGGGTACCTGGCGCTGGCCCGATTCATGGCAGCTACTCATCCTGCCTACAACCTCATGAAGATGCCGGGGAGCAAGGGCGTCCTCACCGTGGCTGGGGACATGATGACCCACAAGTATAGGGGATCTATCGTAGTCCTTTCGATAAGTAAGAGTGTCGAACCCAACGAGGAGCAGAAGGAAATGATAAGCGGTTTTCAGCAAGGTATTCTCTGCAAGCATTGAAATTATGGGTAACAGATAGTTTTGTGATAGGATAATTGGTAATGAGGAACAAGTAACAAAAGTAAATAAGTGCAGCAAGGTGGCCCAATCCTTTTTGTAGCAAAGGACAAGCTTGGACATACTCTTATATAAAGAAATGCGCTCCTGAGGACACATGGGAATTATCGTCAAGCTAGTTTTCATCACATTCATATGATTCACGTTCGGTACTTTGATAATTTGATATGTGGGTGGACTGGTGCTTGGGTGCTGTTCTTACTTGAACAAGCATCCCACTTATGACTAACCTCTATTGCAAGCATCCGCAACTACAACAAAAGTATTAAGGTAAACCTAACCATAGCATGAAACATATGGATCCAAATCAGCCCCTTACGAAGCAACGCATAAACTAGGGTTTAAGCTTCTGTCACTCTAGCAACCCATCATGTACTTATTACTTCCCAATGCCTTCCTCTAGGCCCAAATAATGGTGAAGTGTTATGTAGTCGACATTCACATAACACCACTAGAGGAGAGACAACATACATCTCATCAAAATATTGAACGAATACCAAATTCACATGACTATAAATAGCAAGACTTCTCTCATGTCATCAGGAACAAACGTAACTACTCACAAAGCATATTCATGTTCATAATCAGAGGAGTATTAATATGCATATAGGATCTGAACATATGATCTTCCATCAAATAAACCAACTAGCATCAACTACAAGGAGTAATCAACACTACTAGCAACCTACAGGTACCAATCCTAGACTTAGAGACAAGAATTGGATACAAGAGATGAACTAGGGTTTGAGAGGAGATGGTGCTGGTGAAGATGTTGATGGAGATTGCCCTCTCCCGATGAGAGGAGCGTTGGTGATGACGATGGCGATGATTTCCCCCTCCGGAGAAAGAAGTCCCCTAACAGAACAGCTCTGCGGAGCCCAGTTAGTTCCGCCAAGGTTCCGCCTCGTGGCGGAGTCTCGTCAGCTTGCTTATGATTTTTCTTCGGACGAAAGACTTCATATAGCAGAAGATGGGCACTGGAGGGCTAGCAGGGGGCCGACGAGGCAGGGGGGCGCGCCCAGGTTGTAGGGCGCGCCCCCCGCCCTCGTGGACAGGTGGAGGCCCCCCTGACGTATTTCTTCCGCTCAATATTTTTTATTATTTCCAAAAATAACTTTCGTGGAGTTTCAGGACTTTTGGAGTTGTGCAGAATAGGTCTCTAATATTTGTTCCTTTTCCAGCCCAGAATTCGAGCTATCGGCATTCTCCCTTGTAAAATAAGAGAGAATAGGCATAAGTATTGTGACATAATGTGTAATAACAGTCCATAATGCAATAAATATCGATATAAAAGCATGATGCAAAATGGACGTATCAGGACACCAAGGAAGCCTTGGTGGCCCTCAAACTCGCCTTCAAGGCCGTGTCGCCGGCTTGTTCGGCCGGCAAGACTGAACCCAGAGCCAAGGGGGCTGTGCCAACCAAGAAGAAGCAGCTATTCACTCAAGGCCAAGCCAAGATGAAGCAAATACCGTCGCGAGGATGGGGCCTCAGGCGCCACCTTTACCATAGGCGCCCACCTCGCCCCAGATTAAGAAAGGGCGCTGGTGGACTTCCTGAGGGCAGAGAAGGAAGTGTTCGCCTGGGAGCCCAAGCAGCTAGTTGGGGTCCCGAGAGAAGTGATTGAGCATCATCTGAAAGTGTGCCCCAATGTGCGCCCTGTGAAGCAGAAGGCGCGGCAATAGTCCATGAAGAAACAGACCTTCATCGTCCAAGAAACCCGCAAGTTGGAGGCGGTAGGTGTCATTCGTGAAGTCTGGTACCCGGAGTGGCTGGTGAACCCTGTCGTCGTGCCGAAGAAAGGAGGGAAGGAGCGCATGTGCGTCGACTTCACCAACCTCAACAAGGCTTGCCCTCAAGACCCATTCCCGCTGCCTCGCATTGACCAGATCATCGGCACCACTGCCGAGTGTGACCTTCTATGCTTCCTGGATGCGTTCTCGGGGTATCACCAAATCAAGATGGCGGTGGAAGACGTGGAGAAGACGACCTTCCTGACCCCATGTGGGTGTACTGCTATACTTGCATGCCTTTCGGACTGCGCAACGCGGGAGCGACCTTCCAGCGGCTAATGCACATCGCCTCAGGATGGCATCTCGGGAGAAACGCGGAGGCCTACGTTGACGACATTGTGGTGAAGTCTCGGGAGGCGAGAACTTTGATTCAAGACCTGGAGGAGACCTTCGCGAGCCTATGCCAGGTGGACTTGTGGCTCAACCCGGAGAAATGCGTGTTCGGTGTCCCTTCAGGCAAGCTGCTAGGTTTCCTTGTGTCCCACAGGGGGATCGAGGCCAACCCAGAAAAGGTCAAGGCAATTGAAGACATGAGCCCACCACGAACCCTCAAGGAGATGCAGAAGCTTGCCGGTTACGTGACCTCGCTGGGGCGTTTCATCTCCAAGCTGGGGGAGTGCGCCTTGCCGTTCCTCAAGCTGATGAAGAAGAAGGGCCCGTTCAAGTGGACCCCCGAGGATGACCTGGCATTTCAAGACCTCAAGAGATACTTGACCATCCCGCAAGTGATGGTGGCACCTCATCCTCTCGAGCCATTGGTGCTCTACCCGTCAGCCACACCCCACTCCGCCAGCGCAGCACTGGTGGCCCTCTGAGAGGAGCGCCAGGTCAAGGGCCCGCCAAGTGGAACCACCAGGTCGGATGAAGCGGTGCGGCGCCAAGGCGATGCTCCTGAAGCAGCGGCTGCTTCGGCAGGCTGCCAAGCCCCTGAAGCCGAAGACCCCAAAGAGACACCTCAACCCCCGGGAGCCGAAGACTCCGATAGCTCTCCCGCCCTCGTCGAGCACCCGGTGTACTTTGTCAGCACAGTGCTACCAGATGCGAGGGCATGATACCCCATGCCTCAGAATATCCTGCTTGCGCTCCTGGTGGCCTCGCGCAAGATGCACCACTACTTCCAGGGTCATCCCATCAAGGTCGTACCGGCTTACCCGCTGGAAAGAGTGCTCAGGAGCCCCAATGCTGTCGGAAGAGTTGCTGAATGGAACATCGAGCTGCAAGCGTTTTACTTGGAGTTCAGCACGACCAGGGTCATCAAGGGGGCCGCGCTCGTAGATTTTCTGGCAGAATGGACCGACGCCCCGGAGCTCGAAGCAGGCGAGAACAAATCCCTATCCCCAGGGAGCGAAGCACCGGACGGCTGGTCATGTACTTCAACGGCGCGTTCTCACGCAAGGGCGCGCGGGGGCTGGAGCAGTGCTTATCTCGCCCACCCAGGACAAGCTCTACTACGCCGTGCATCTCTACTTCTAGTAGGGCGAGATGGTCTCAAACAACATAGCAGAGTACGGGGGCCTCATTGCTGGCCTCAAGGCTGCGGTGGCCCTGGGGGTGAAGCGTCTCACCATCAAGGGCGACTTGTAGCTCCTCGTCAACTTTTCCAACAAAGTATATGAGCCGAAGGACGAGCACATCGAGGCGTAACTCACGGAGGTACGCAAGATGGAAAAGAAGTTCTTGGGCCTGGAATTGCAGCATGTGCCCCATGGCACCAACAAGGAGGCCGACGAGATCGCCAGAACAGCATCCAAGCGCCTACCCCAAGAGCCTGGCGTCTTCGAGGAGCGGCTCTTCAAACCATCGGCAACATGGCCACTCTCAATAACAGCGCTACCTTGGGAGGAGCTCCCTCAACCACCTGCCTCGGGAGCCCCGGCCTGTGGCCCGACCTCGGGAGCGTGCTTGCTCTTGGCGCTCGAGCCTCAGGAGGGATGCTGGACCAAGGAATTCAAGGAATACCTGACACAAGGGACGCTGCCAAAAAAGGAGGAGGACGCGGAGCGTGTGGCCCGACAGGCCACGACATACTGCATCCAGAATGGTGAGTTATACCGGAAGCGGCCAAATGACGTTTCCCTGCGCTACATCTCCAGGGACCAGGGGAAGGAGCTGCTAGTCGACATACACAGCAGGGACTGCGGGCACCACTCGTTGTCGTGGACCGTCGTTGGCAAGGTGTTTCGCGGCGGATTCTACTGGCCCACGTCACTCAACGATGTGGCCGAGCTAGTGAAGTCCTACGAGGCCTGTCAGTTCCACGCCAAGAAGATCCATCAGCCGGCTCAGGGCCTCCAGACCATCCTACTCTCGTGGCCATTCGTGTTCTGGGGGCTGGATATCTTGGGCCCGTTCCCTCGAGCGCTTGGGGGCTACCGCTACCTCTACGTCGCCATCGACAAGTTCACCAAGTGGGCGAAGGTAGAAGCCGTCCACACCATCCCGGCCGGCTCCATGGTCAAATTCACCAGAGGTCTCATGAGCCGGTTTGGGGTCCCTAACCGCATCATCACTGACAACGGCTCACAGTTTACTAGCAATCTCTTCAAAACATATTGTGCTAACCTTGGAATGCAGAACTGCTACGCTTCCGTGGCACACCCCAGGAGCAATGGCCAAGCCGAACGCGCCAACGCGGAAGTCTTGTGGGGCCTCAAGACCAGGACCTTAAAGAAGAAGCTCGAGGCATGCGGTAGGGGCGGGCACGACGAGCTCCAGTCTGTGCTGTGGTCCATTCGCACCACCACCACCAAGCCGACAGGTGAGACACCATTCTTCCTCGTCTACGGAGCAGAAGCGGTTCTCCCACACGAGGTCAGGCATCACTCCGCACGGGTCCTGGCGTTTGATGAAACGCAGCAGGACGCCATGCGGGGATTGGATCTCGTGCTGGGAGAGGAATACCGCCGTGAAGCCTCACTCCGAGCTGCGAGATACCAGCAGGCGCTGCGGCGGTACCACTTCCGCAGCGTCCGCTCCAGGATGCTTAAGGTGGGTGATCTCGTCCTGAGGCGGGTACTCTCTAGGGAAGGGCTGCACAAGCTCTCGCCCATGTGGCAGGGCCCATTTCGGGTCGCCCATGTCTCCAGGCCTGGCGCCGCGTGCCTTGAGACGCAGGACGTGATCCCCATCCAGAACGCCTGGAACATCCAGCACCTCCAGAAGTTCTACCCATGAAGAAAGGCCCAGCGCCTGTGAGGAAGGCCCAGTGCCTGTGAAGGTCTCCTCTCGTGACACTCTCACGTAATGATGAGTGGGCTGTACACGCCCCGGAGTCTCAGGAGTGCCGCCCTCGGGCCTCTGGGGCTCCCTCCCATGTCCTAGTGGTAGCACTTAGTTCCGCGCTGGTGAGAAGACAAGAAGACTAGACTAGGTGCCGGACGCGGCTTTTCATTTGCTTTCCGTAGTTGGGTCGCCCCTCTTTAATCAAAATTTGCATTCCGTTGTTCCTTGCCGATTTTGTTCCATCGCTTTCTGCCTCCATTTTTGCCTTCGGTTCTCTGTTTGACCTGTACTCTCTCGCGCGTCCCTCGCGAGGGGGCTGGACAGGTGCCCTCATGAGCGTCTTGACTTTTTGTTCGTGAGCCACCCTCGTTCGAGCCGCAAGCTGGAGCTCCTCTCCTAATCCGTGCCCCTCGGGTACCGCGATGCGAGGCACTGGGTCATGGCTGGCGGCGCCTGCGACCAGGGCTCGGAATTCCCTAACTAACAATTTTTTGCAGTTCCTAAAACGCCCGCCAGGTACTAAGGAATGCGCGCCTCGTGAGGCGTGAACTACTTCAAGCACGACAAGCTAAGTTATTCCTACGTGCCTATATAATACATTGATATTGCAACACAACAGCGGAACAATAAACATAGCATATCAACCTGGAAATCATAGTTTGTTGCATGCCCCTGCGGGGCCCCATACTCGTCTCTCTCTTGATGCAGGAATAAAAGGAGGAACAAAACAAAAGCGGCGCGTGCCTCTGCAGCAGTTCGCGAGGTCGGACCCGTGGCGCTCTCCTGAGCTCAGTCGGACCCTTCCTCGCGCTTCACTGAGGCGCGACGGCGAGATGACCCGTTGCCACCTTCGAAGCGAGCGCGGCGGCGTGGCGGCTGGTCGTAGCCACCACTGCTGGAGCTGTCGCCGGAGGGAGAACCACCTTAGCTGGGCGCGAGGTCGTCCTCACCCTCATCTCGACCATCGCCAAGACCAAGCACCTCGTCGCCGTCGTTCTCCCTGGGGCAGCACCCGACGCGACGGCCATCTTCTCCGAACACCCTCACGTACAGGGTCATGTTGCCGTCATAGTTTAAGTGGAGGGTGCACCGCCCGCCCAGGCTGCACGTGCGGGCAAACGTCTGCCAGCCGCGGGCCAGGGCCATGTTGCCAGCAACGTAGGCCTCAACCGCGACCCACGAAGCCTTGCTGCAGTAGCCGTCCGCCTACAGCCAGAGCCCGCCTAGGCCCGTGACTGGGAGCTCACCGGCGAAGAAGTGTGGGAGCTGAAGCCAGGTGCTGGCTGGATTCTCTGATGAAACGACGAATTCTGGCAGCACCTCCGCCGAGTGAAAGCACGGCCGAGGAGGCCATGCGACCATGGTGTGCCTTCCCTCGTCGACGGGGCTGCCACGATCCGGACGAGCCTCACCCCGAGAAGAGGCACCGCCGCGGTAGCGAGGAGCGGCGACGGGGGTCGCGGCATGCTTACGGGGACGGCCGCGCCCACGCTTGGGTGGCGCTGAGCCGGGCCCCTCTCGGCAAGCCTTCCCCTTCTCCGAGGAAGAGAACCTCTTCGCGGGCGCCATGGATGTCGCTGCAAGCTATGGAGCAAGGAAGAAGAAGTGGGTGGAGCAAGAAGAGATGAGCAACGGTGCTTCACCCCTCCTCATTAATAGCGAGAGAAGGCCAACTGGCGATCCCCACGATCACGGTAATGATAACCTTTTTGCATGCAGCGGGGACTTGTCAAGTCAGGCGATTCTTTGAGGCAGCATGGGGAAGTGGAGGCGCCCATGTCCGATCAATCGCCACGCGTCGACCAAGGCCGCGAGCTGTTGGGGCCAGCGACACTCCGCACTTGCCCTTTGGCCGCCTCGGCCGAGTCAGCAGCGCTTGGGCGGGGCTCTGCGGCGTCACGGAGCAGGGGTCCCAGACTTACCTGCAGCCCACGGCGTGGCTCCGCTAGTGGCCCCGTACGGCCCATCTTCACCGGCAAACACTCAAGAACCTTGCGAGGGGCCAAGCCTCGCGAGGGGGACGACCTAAGACCTCCTCGGGGCGGCCTCATCAGGCTGGCTCGCGAGGCGGAGAGATCAAGGCAAGGACACCCCATGAGGTTCAAGTGATGCAAGCCATGGCGAGGGCTAAGCGGGCGCCGGTGCGCCCGTGCGTGTAGTGTCCTCGCTTCCTCTTTGGTGCTAAAGGGCAAGCGCTTGGCGAGAATACCGAGGCATCGTGGCAAAGGTTTCCATATCGGTGCAAGGAGACCAAGACCAGCGGGGCGGCGGGGCAGAAGTCACCGTGGAGTCCAAGGCGGCATCACCACGAGAGCCTTTGGCGGCGAAGACTACTTTTGTCGGGATAACTTGTCTGGCTTTCCCCCTTTAAACCGGCCGTTGTGGCATCCTTCCGCTCAATATTTGGGAAGAGGACCAAGGCCTCTATAAAGAGGACTAGCCATCATAGTAGGAGGCATCTCATCTTGAGCAATCCTCACCTAAACACATTCACCGAGCACAAGAACACCTCACCTCGGGAGGCTGTTCTTCCATTATCTTATTCATCCTCAGCCCAAGAGGCAATCCACCCCACCACCTTTGGGTAGGGTATTACACCACAACGGTGGCCCGAACGATATAAATCTCGTGTCTCTTATGTAGCGAGTTAAATCGAGCTAAGCCTTTGAGATCGCGGTGAGGCTGAGGGCGTGATTAGGTAGGGGAGATCTTCGTGCGCACCCGGTGTTGAACCTCAAGGGTTTTGCGGAACCCGAAATCCGATAGGCCCGTTCAAGTGGACCCCCGAAGCCAACCTGGTGTTTCAAGATCTCAAGAGATACTTGACCAGCTGTGACGCCCCAAGACCGGAGCTTCAGTTGCCTTCCAGGGTTTCCGAGTTTTGTCGTGTGATTTGTTTTGCTTGTGCATTCATCATGTCATCTCTTGCATTGCATCACGTCATCATGCCATCATGCCGTTCAATTTTTTGCAACTCATCAAAATAAATTGTATGGATTTTTCGATCCATGAAAATCGAGGGAATTCACTTGTGACTTCTCTTTATAACATATCGTCCCAATATTAGGGAGCTATATAAAATATTCCATTGTTTTGGAATCACCATAACCCACTTGCAAAATAAATCCCATGCCTTTTCTGCTCCGAGTTGACCTCAAAACCTTGCCAATATTATTTCATCATTTTCCGGAGCTCCACCAAAAATCTGAACATTTTTGGACCTTCCCAAACCTCACTTCCTATTCAAATCATTTGAATTTAAATCAAATGAGTTTGAATTTGAACTTCCAATCATGCCTCTTTTATTTTCCTGGATCGAGCTCATTTTTGCGAGCTCGGAAAATAATCCCAGCCCAAACTCTTTCTCTAATCTTTTCTTTTCTTCCCTTTCCTTTCTTTTTCTCTGTTTTAAGAGAAGAGAGGAGAGAGGAGCCAGCCCAGGCCAGCCCACCTCTTCAGCCCACCATCTTGCTCCCAGCCTCCCACGCCGGCCCAAGGCCCAGCAGCCCCGCTGTAACCCTAGGCCCCAAGGCCCAGCCTCCCCTCGATCCATCTCTCTCCCTCTCGTCCCTGCCCGCCGCCACACACGCACGCCCGCTGCCAGGAAGGGCAACGCCCGATCCCATCTCCTTCCTCTCGCTCGAACCCCCCTCCTCTCGACCCCTTTTCCCCTTCGTTCTCCTCCCTGCGCCCGATCCCTCGCCCGCGCCCGCTTCTCCTCCAGAGCCCGTCGGCCTCCTCGCCGTCGTCCATGGCACCTCCTCGCCGCCCGGCGCCTTCTCCCCTCCGCCTCCTCCTCGGCGCCTCCTCCACCCATAACCATGCCCGTCGCCCTCCGGTCGCTCGACCACCGCGCCGCCGCCCTCGACCTACCTCGCCCGTCGCCCTTGGCCATGCCTTGGCAGGGCGCCCGCGTCCTCCACCAACACCACCTTGCTTCCCGCGTCTCCGCCGCCTCCGCACCTCCGCCCGGCCTCGGACTCCAGCGGTTGCCTGCTCGGCGCCCCTGCCTCCCGTCGCCCTCGTCAGCGACCGGAGAGCCCGTCGGCCTCCTGCGCCGGGCGCCTCTTCTGGCGGATCCGCCGCCATCTCTCCTCCTGCCGCCTCGTCCGTTTGCGGCTCCACCTCCCCGCCGGCGGCCGCGCAGCTCGCCGCGCCCGCCTCCTCTTCTCGTGTTCGCGCGCGCGCAGCGCCGACCTCCTTCCACGCGCCATAGCCGCCTCCGCCTCCGTCCCACGGCGATCCATGCTCGGATCGAGAGGAGCTCGATCGGCGATTTCTGCCCGAGCCACCACGACCACTTGCTGCCTTTGTCGTGGCCAAGACCGAGAACCGTGAGCGTCAAGTTCTTCCACGGCCTTCGAGCGATTACGGGACCGGGCGTCAAGTACATGGATGTGCAAAGTTCTGCTTGAGCGTGTCGACTACACCGATGATGTGACAAGTACCCTCTTCGTGGTTTTCGCCAAGTACCTCGGCGCGCGAAGCCCTCGGATGCGTCAAGTCCCTCTTCAAACGTGTACCACGGCGCCAAGTTCGACTACCGCCGCAGTTCGCCAGAGTTCATCTGGCCCGTGAACGTCTACGAGTTGTACCACTACCGCCGGCCCGTGAACGTCTACTTCCCTCTACGAAACGTGAACCGTCCCGTTTTGAACGCTCTGAAGGTATAACCCGTGACGACCGCCCGTGGACGAATGCATGTTGGATGAGATGCCCGTTTGCACCGTGACCGAAATTGTCGCTCGCTTGTTCCTCCTCGTTGCCATGCCATCGTCTCGTGGGAACCCGGTAACCGGGAACACCCCACCATCTTGCTCAACTCGCTTCCGTCACGCTTTCTTTTGCACCGACATCTCGATGAGCTGTCGGAACCGATATGTTGCCGTGGCACCATTTTCGGATTCGTTGTCGTGGCACCCCTTTCTTCCACCACGGTGACACAATGCTTCATAATGCTCTTGTCAACATTTTCATAAAATTGCATAAAACTTGCACATGTCATCCGCATCATGATAACAACATTTAAATGTTTAAAATTGTTGGTTGCATTAATTTGCTTAAATGCCATGCTAAAATGATTTATTTCATAACTAAATAACCGTAGCTCGGATTTAAATAAATTATATATGTAAATGGGGTAGAAAAATGCATAGATTAACATGGTAGCATTACTTTGCATGTTTAACAACATTAAAATTGTGTTTAGGGCAGAACAGTACCAAATTCGAAATATGGACATGAGGATTTTTCCGGAATTGTTGTTGTTGTTTCCGGCCTCATTTAATCTTGCCTAAATAGTTAGTTTCATTTGCTTCACCTCTTGCCATGTTTAATAACATTTAATATTGTTGGTAACCTAACCGAGATCAAACTAAATATTTGCATGTGGTGTTTTGTCAATATGCAACTCGTTGCATTTTGAGCTCCACTTAATTGGTAGTTTGTTTGTTGCATTTTGCCACGCCATGCCTCATTAAACCGGACATGCATCATACTTGGTTGTGCATCATGCCATGTTTATGATTGTGTGTTTAATTATGTTGTTTGTTTGTTTCGGGTTGCTTCTCTCGTTAGCTTCGTTTCCTTCGGAGTTGTGAGGACTCGTTCGACTACGTCCGTTTGTCTTCTTCATGGACTCGTTCTTCTTCCTTGCGGGATTTCAGGCAAGATGACCATACCCTCGAAATCACTTCTATCTTTGCTTGCTAGATGCTCGCTCTTTTGCTATGCCTATGCTACGATGCCTACCACGTGCTATATCATGCCTCCCATGTTGCCATGTCAGCCTCTAACCTTTTCACCCTTCCTAGCAAACCGTTGTTTGGCTATGTTACCGCTTTGCTCAGCCCCTCTTATAGCGTTGTTAGTTGCAGGTGAAGATGATGCTTGTTCCTTGGTGGAACATGGAGATGTTGTTCCTTGTTGGAACATGTTTACATGTTGGGATATCACAATATATCTTATTTAACTAATGCATCTATACACTTGGTAAAGGGTGGAAGGCTCGGCCTTATGCCTGGTGTTTTGTTCCACTCTTGCCGCCCTAGTTTCCGTCATACCGGTGTTATGTTCCCGGATTTTGCGTCCCTAACGCGGTCGGGTGATTTATGGGACCCCCTTGACAGTTCGCTTTGAATAAGACTCCTCCAGCAAGGCCCAACATTGGTTTTACCATTTGCCTCACCTAGCCTTTTTTTCCCTTGGGTTTCCGGAGCCCAAGGGTCATCTTATTTTAGCCCCGGGCCAGTGCTCCTTCGAGTGCTGGCCTGAACCGAAGCTACTGCTGGGCCCCTCGAGCAACTCGAGGTCTGGTTTACTCGTAGCTAGTCTCATCCGGTGTTGCCACGAGAGCGAGTGCGTCGACTCCTATCGGGATTTGTCGGCACATCGGCGGCTTTGCTGGTCTTGTTTTATTCTGTCGAAATGTCTTGTGGCAGGATTCGAGACTGATCGGGTCTTCCGGGAGAAGAATATCCTTCGTTGATCGCGAGAGCTTATCATGGGCTAAGTTGGGACACCCCTACAGGGTATTATCTTTCGAAAGCCGTGCCGCGGTTATGTGGCAGATGGGAATTTGTTAATGTCGGTTGTAGAAAACCGAAGTTGATCTTAATTAAAATACACCAACGGCGTGTGTAACCGTGATGGTCTCTTCTCGGAGTCCGGAAGTGAACACGATGTTGGAGTTATGTTTGGCGTAAGTAGTTTCAGGATCACTTCTTGATCATAGTTGTTCGACCGTGCCTTGCTTTCTCTTCTCGCTCTCTTTTGCGATTGTAGCCACCAGATATGCTGAGTAAACTTGCTGCAGCTCCACCTCACAACCCTGTCCTACCTTTAAGCTTAAATAGTCTTGATCTCATGGGTGTGAGATTGCTGAGTCCCGTGACTCACAGATACTTCAAAACCAGTTTGCGGTGCCGATGAACCGTGCGGTGATGCACCGAGCTCAAGGAGAAGCTCGATGAAGATCTTGTTCATTGTGTTGTTTCGTTTCAGTTGATCGATAGTGGAGCCAGTTGGGACGATCGGGGATCTGTGTAGCATTTGGGGTAGTCTTCTTTTATTTTGGTTCCGTAGTCGGACCTTGATTGTATCTGTATATGTAATGCTTTACTCATGTATTGTGTGAAGTGGCGATTGTAAGCCAAATATGTATCTCTTTCCCTTATGTATTACGGGTTGTGTGAAGATTACCTCACTTGCGACATTGCTTTCAATGCGGTTATGCCTCTAAGTCGTGCTTCCACACGTGGGAGATATAGCCGCATCGAGGTGTTACAAGTTGGTAATCGAGCCTTCCCGACTTAGGAGCCCCCCAGCTTGATTGTTTCTTTGGCGTTGTTGAGTCTAGAACGCTGCCACGATCCGGACGAGCCTCACCCCGAGAAGAGGCACCGCCGCGGTAGCGAGGAGCGGCGACGGGGGTCGCGGCATGCTTACGGGGACGGCCGCGCCCACGCTTGGGTGGCGCTGAGCCGGGCCCCTCTCGGCAAGCCTTCCCCTTCTCCGAGGAAGAGAACCTCTTCGCGGGCGCCATGGATGTCGCTGCAAGCTATGGAGCAAGGAAGAAGAAGTGGGTGGAGCAAGAAGAGATGAGCAACGGGTGCTTCACCCCCTCCTCATTAATAGCAGGAGAAGGCCAACTGGCGATCCCCACGATCACAGGTAATGATAACCTTTTTTGCATGCAGCAGGGACTTGTCAAGTCAGGCAGTTGCTGAGGCAGCATGGGGAAGTGGAGACGCCCATGTCCAGTCAATCGCCACGCGTCGACCAAGGCCGCAGGCTGTTGGGGCCCGCGGCACTCCGCACTTGCCCTTTGGCTTCGCCTCGAAGCCGAGTCCGAGCGCGCCTTGGGCCCGGGGGCTACTGCCGGCGCGCCCAGGAACGGGGTCCCAGACTTACCTGCAGCAGCCCACGGCGTGGTTCCGCTTAGTGGCCCCTGCACGCCCATCTTCACCGCAAACACTCAAGAACCTTGCGAGGGGCCAAGCCTCGCGAGGGGGACGACACAAGACCTCCTCGGGAGCGGCCTCATCAGGCTGGCTCGCGAGGGGCGGAGAGATCAAGGCAAGGGACACCCCGCGAGGTTCAAGTGATGCAAGCCATGACGACTGGGGCTAGGCGGGCGCCCGGTGCGCGCCCGTGCGTGTAGTGTCCTCGCTTCCTCTTTGGTGCTAAAGGGGCAAGCGCAGGCGAGGAGTACCGAGGCATCAGGCAAAGGTTTCCATATCGGTGCAAGGAGACCAAGACCAGCAGGACGGCAGGACGAAGTCACCGTGGAGTCCAAGACGGCATCACCACGAGAGCCTTTGGCAGGCGAAGACTACTTTTGTCAGGATAACTTGTACTGGCTTTCCCCCTTTAAACTGGCCGTTGTGGCATCCCTTCCCGCTCAATATTTGGGAAGAGGACCAAGGCCTCTATAAAGAGGACTAGCCATCATAGTAGGAGGCATCTCATCTTGAGCAATCCTCACCTAAACACATTCACCGAGCACAAGAACACCTCACCTCAGGAGGCTGTTCTTCCATTGTACTGTTCATCCTCAGCCCAAGAGGCAATCCACCCCCACCACACTGGAGTAGGGTATTACACCACAACGGTGGCCCGAACCAGTATAAATCTCGTGTCTCTTATGTAGCGAGTTCGTCGAGCTAAGCCTTTGAGATCGCGGTGAGGCTGAGGGCGTGATTAGGTAGGGGGAGATCTTCGTGCGCACCCCAGTGTTCGAACCTCAAGGGTTTTGCCGGAACCCGAAATCCGATAGGCCCGTTCAAGTGGACCCCCGAAGCCAACCTGGTGTTTCAAGATCTCAAGAGATACTTGACCAGCTGTGACGCCCAAGACCGGAGCTTGATTGCCTTCCGTGGTTTCCAGTTTTGTCGTGTGATTTGTTTTGCTTGTGCATTCATCATGTCATCTCTTGCATTGCATCACGTCATCATGCCATCATGCCGTTCAATTTTTTGCAACTCATCAAAATAAATTGTATGGATTTTTCGATCCATGAAAATCGAGGGAATTCACTTGTGACTTCTCTTTATAACATATCGTCCCAATATTAGGGAGCTATATAAAATATTCCATTGTTTTGGAATCACCATAACCCACTTGCAAAATAAATCCCATGCCTTTTCTGCTCCGAGTTGACCTCAAAACCTTGCCAATATTATTTCATCATTTTCCAGAGCTCCACCAAAAATCTGAACATTTTTGGACCTTCCCAAACCTCACTTCCTATTCAAATCATTTGAATTTAAATCAAATGAGTTTGAATTTGAACTTCCAATCATGCCTCTTTTATTTTCCTGGATCGAGCTCATTTTTGCGAGCTCGGGAAAATAATCCCCAGGCCCAAACTCTTTCTCTAATCTTTTTCTTTTCTTCCCTTTCCTTTCTTTTTCTCTGTTTTAAGAGAAGAGAGGAGAGAGGAGCCAGCCCAGGCCAGCCCACCTCTTCAGCCCACCATCTTGCTCCCAGCCTCCCACGCCGGCCCAAGGCCCAGCAGCTCTCAGCAGAACCCTAGGCCCCAAGGCCCAGCCTCCCTCGATCCATCTCTCTCCTCTCGTCCCTGCCCCGCCACACACGCACGCCCGCTGCCAGGAAGGGCAACGCCCGATCCCATCTCCTTCCTCTCGCTCGAACCCCCCTCCTCTCGACCCCTTTTCCCCTTCGTTCTCCTCCCCGCGCTCGATCCCTCTTGCGCCCGCTTCTCCTCCCGAGCCCCGTCGGCCTCCTCGCCGTCGTCCATGGCACCTCCTCGCCGCCCGAGCGCCTTCTCCCCTCCGCCTCCTCCTCGAGCGCCTCCTCCACCCCGCAACCATGCCCCGTCGCCCTCCGGTCGCTCGACCACCGCGCCGCCGCCCTCGACCTACCTCGCCGTCGCTCTTGGCCATGCCTTGGCAGGACGCCTGCCCTCCACTAACACCACCTTGCTTCCCAGCGTCTCCGCCGCCTCCGCACCTCCGCCCGCCTCGGACTCATGCGGTTGCCCTGCTCGGCGCCCCCTCCTCCCGTCGCCCGCGTAACGACCAGAGAGCCCGTCGGCCTCCGCCCGGCGCTTCTTTCTGGCCGGATCCGCCATCTCTCCCTCCTGCCGCCTCGTCCTGCTTTGCGGCTCCACCTCCTCGCCGGCGGCCGCAGCTCGCCGCGCCCGCCTCCTCTTCTTCGTGTTCGCGCGCCCGCAGCGCCGACCTCCTTCCACGCGCCATGGCCGCCTCGCCTCCGTCCCATCGGCGATCCATGCTCGATCGAGAGGAGCTCGATCCCGGCGATTTCTGCCCGAGCCACCACGACCACTTGCTGCCTTTGTCGTGGCTAAGACCGAGAACCGTGAACGTCAAGTTCTTCCACGACGCTTCGAACGATTACAGGACCGAACGTCAAGTACATGGATGTGCAAAGTTCTGCTTGAACGTGTACGACTACACCGATGATGTGACAAGTACCCTCTTCGTGGTTTTCGCCAAGTACCTCGACGCCAAGCCCTCGGATGCGCAAGTCCCTCTTCAAACGTGTACCACGAAGCGCCAAGTTCGACTACCGCACGGTTACGCCAGTTCATCTACGCCCGTGAACGTCTCACGAAGTTGTACCACTACCGCCGCCCGTGAACGCTTACTTCCCTCTGAAACGTGAACCGTCCCGTTTTGAACGCTCAAGGTATAACCCGTGACGACCGCCCGTGGACGAATGCATGTTGGATGAGATGCCCGTTTGCACCGTGACCGAAATTGTCGCTCGCTTGTTCCTCCTCGTTGCCATGCCATCGTCTCGTGGGAACCCGGTAACCGGGAACACCCCACCATCTTGCTCAACTCGCTTCCGTCACGCTTTCTTTTGCACCGACATCTCGATGAGCTGTCGGAACCGATATGTTGCCGTGGCACCATTTTCGGATTCGTTGTCGTGGCACCCCTTTCTTCCACCACGGTGACACAATGCTTCATAATGCTCTTGTCAACATTTTCATAAAATTGCATAAAACTTGCACATGTCATCCGCTTCATGATAACAACATTTAAATGTTTAAAATTGTTGGTTGCATTAATTTGCTTAAATGCCATGCTAAAATGATTTATTTCATAACTAAATAACCGTAGCTCGGATTTAAATAAATTATATATGTAAATGGGGTAGAAAAATGCATAGATTAACATGGCAGCATTACTTTGCATGTTTAACAACATTAAAATTGTGTTTAGGGCAGAACAGTACCAAATTCGAAATATGGACATGAGGATTTTTCCGGAATTGTTGTTGTTGTTTCCGGCCTCATTTAATCTTGCCTAAATAGTTAGTTTCATTTGCTTCACCTCTTGCCATGTTTAATAACATTTAATATTGTTGGTAACCTAACCGAGATCAAACTAAATATTTGCATGTGGTGTTTTGTCAATATGCAACTCGTTGCATTTTGAGCTCCACTTAATTGGTAGTTTGTTTGTTGCATTTTGCCACGCCATGCCTCATTAAACCGGACATGCATCATACTTGGTTGTGCATCATGCCATGTTTATGATTGTGTGTTTAATTATGTTGTTTGTTTGTTTCCGGGTTGCTTCTCTCGTTAGCCGGTTTCCTTCCGGAGTTGTGAGGACTCGTTCGACTACGTCCGTTTGTCTTCTTCATGGACTCGTTCTTCTTCCTTGCGGATTTCAGGCAAGATGACCATACCCTCGAAATCACTTCTATCTTTGCTTGCTAGATGCTCGCTCTTTTGCTATGCCTATGCTACGATGCCTACCACGTGCTATATCATGCCTCCCATGTTGCCATGTCAGCCTCTAACCTTTTTCACCCTTCCTAGCAAACCGTTGTTTGGCTATGTTACCGCTTTGCTCAGCCCCTCTTATAGCGTTGTTAGTTGCAGGTGAAGATGATGCTTGTTCCTTGGTGGAACATGGAGATGTTGTTCCTTGTTGGAACATGTTTACATGTTGGGATATCACAATATATCTTATTTAACTAATGCATCTATACACTTGGTAAAGGGTGGAAGGCTCGGCCTTATGCCTGGTGTTTTGTTCCACTCTTGCCGCCCTAGTTTCCGTCATACCGGTGTTATGTTCCCGGATTTTGCGTCCCTAACGCGTCGGGTGATTTATGGGACCCCTTGACAGTTCGCTTTGAATAAGACTCCTCCAAAGCAAGGCCCAACATTGGTTTTACCATTTGCCTCACCTAGCCTTTTTTCCCTTGGGTTTAGGAGCCCAAGGGTCATCTTATTTTAGCCCCGGGCCCGTGCTCCTTCGAGTGCTGGCCTGAACCGAAACTACTGCAGGGGCCCCTCGAGCAACTCGAGGTCTGGTTTTACTCAGTAGCTAGTCTCATCCGTGTTGCCACGAGAACGAGGTATGTGCGACTCCTATCGGGATTTGTCGGCACATCGGGCGGCTTTGCTGGTCTTGTTTTATTCTTTGTCGAAATGTCTTGTAGCCGGATTCGAGACTGATCGGGTCTTCCGGGAGAAGGAATATCCTTCGTTGATCGCGAGAGCTTATCATGGGCTAAGTTGGGACACCCCTACAGGTATTATCTTTCAAAGCCGTGCCCATGGTTATGTGGCAGATGGGAATTTGTTAATGTCCGGTTGTAGAAAACCCGAAGTTGATCTTAATTAAAATACACCAACGCGTGTGTAACCGTGATGGTCTCTTCTCGGCGGAGTCCGGAAGTGAACACGTGTTGGAGTTATGTTTGGCGTAAGTAGTTTCAGGATCACTTCTTGATCATAGTTGTTCGACCGTGCCTTGCTTTCTTTCTCGCTCTCTTTTGCGATTGTAGCCACCAGATATGCTAGTCGCTGCTGCAGCTCCACCTCACAACCCTGTCCTACCTTTAAGCTTAAATAGTCTTGATCTCGGGTGTGAGATTGCTGAGTCCCGTGACTCATGATACTTCAAAACCAGTTTGCAGTGCCGATGAACCGTGCGGGTGATGCACCGAGCTCAAGGAGAAGCTCGATGAAGATCTTGTTCATTGTGTTGTTTCGTTTCAGTTGATCGAGAGTGGAGCCAGTTGGGACGATCGGGATCTGTAGCATTTGGGGTAGTCTTCTTTTATTTTGGTTCCGTAGTCGGACCTTGATTGTATCTGTATATGTAATGCTTTACTCATGTATTGTGTGAAGTGGCGATTGTAAGCCAAATATGTATCTCTTTCCTTATGTATTACATGGGTTGTGTGAAGATTACCTCACTTGCGACATTGCTTTCAATGCGGTTATGCCTCTAAGTCGTGCTTCCACACGTGGGAGATATAGCCGCATCGAGGGTGTTACAAGTTGGTAATCAGAGCCTTCCCCGACTTAGGAGCCCCCTGCTTGATTGTTTGCTGGCGTTGTTGAGTCTAGAACGGAAAATGTTTTGAGTCTTAGGATTATATGTATCGGAGAGTAGGATTCTTTTACTCCTCGGTCCTTAAATCGCTCTGGTGAGGCATCCCGACGTAGAGTTTTGACTCTCCTCTCCTCAAATTTCACTAAAAAATTTTTTAGGATCACGGGTATCTTGGAATCGTTCGATGGTTTTGTGATGAGAACATTGTTCTTGGTGACTCGACATTTAGGGGTTGTGGCGGTGTCCGGGGAGTTGAGCTCGAGGTGTTGTCGTCACAATTTTATCGTTGCAGTTCTGGAATACACGAGTTTTACCGACATCGAAATCTCTTTTGTGCGGTTGTTGGTTAGATAACCCCGATAGCCCAAGATCTTGGCGAAAAGTCTTGGAGTATTGCCATGACTTGTATAATGGATGTTTTTCAAGGTCGAGGTACCACGATTTCGAGGATTTCTTGGTTATGTGTTGAAGGATGGATACAAATGGATCTAGGTATTGTTAGTTTGGGTGATATATTTTGTGTCCCTGATCCCCAACACCAGATTGCATAACCGAAAGTTTCGGAGTTTATAGGTGGGAATTCAAGTAGCTCCTAGGATATCTTTCCGACAGATGCATGATATGGGTTTGGGTAAATCTCTATCATATGTTTGTTTCCGGCTTATTCTGCAAGCCAAATCCTTGTTTTGTTTTATTTGTGGTATTCGAGTTGCTTCGAAGTCAAATGTTGAATCCATACCTTTTCCTCAAACGGTGTTCTCATATTTCTATGGGAATACTAATCCTTCTTGATCATCGAGATCGTCATGTTAATTCTTTTCTCAACCGGCGTGCTTCTCTTTAAGTGGATTCGATCATTTCAACATTTGCGAGATCAATTCTAAGTTTTCTCAACGGTGTTTGTTTCATCCGACCTAGTTGTCTTTGTTTTTCCGCCCTCCCACCCTTTTCTTCAAGGACTCAGATTTCTTAATCAAGTAGCCATTTTATTGAGTGAAGTTTCTTCATTCTTTCCCTTTAATGTTTTATCCGGTGATTTCTCATGAAGAAGCTAAGGAAGCTTCAACCTTATCATTGTTCCATTCTAATTTTGTTTTCCAGTGGATTTAAGTCAAGTTTTCGGTGTTGATCTTATCCCTTTTCCTCTTTTCACAATGCTTTCTCTTGCCAGTGCCCCCCCTAATCATTCACCTCTCGTTATTCATTTGTTCCGGAGTGCTGAAGATATCTCAGAAGATTCTAGTTTCCATTCTTAATCCGTTCAAGTTATTTCGAGATTGTTATCTCATTCAAGCCATTTAAATCAACCGGTGCAACCTACCTGTCTAGCAATCGTTCAACGATGGTTCTTTTGAGTGGGCCCTAACCCACGTGTCTTTTCGAGGATCTTACCCGACTCGCTAATTCTTTCCAAGCTATTTCCAAATTCTTTTCTAAGTTTGACGTAAGAATGGGTTTTCATCAGTCATATGCCTTTGTCCAATATCTTTCAAATTATTTTCATTGTTGGTTCAACCTTTCTAATTTTCATTCCGGAGTGTCTCAACAATTCATGGTGGTGTTTCGTCATCATTCTCAACATTTGAAGACCAAAGAAGGATTTCTCCTAAATCTTGGTCCGTTCTCTTGAAGATTCATGGTTCTAGCTTGATGCCATCCTCTCATAATTATTTTCGATTGTGAGAATTCTTTTAACCCACCCGGAGCATTTCAGGAGTCTTTTCAGTTTGATTCTCTGGAGCCCATCATCTCAGAATTATTCATTCAAGCGTTCAACTCTTGTTTTCCAAATCCCACCGGTGGTTCCATCAATACCTTCTCAAGTTTGCGCTACATCTCTATCTGTAATCATTTTTCAATGAGAATAAGTAGTATGACAAATCCATTGCTTGTCATCAATTCAGTTGGTGAAGGATGAGCATAATGTAATTCTTATTCTTGTTTCATCTAGTAAGTTCAATTCCTTATTCCGGAGGTTCATCAAAATTCTTGATTTCAGTTGTTCATCTTTTCTTTTCCTGAGTTCCAAGCTCTCATCATCACGAAGATCCATCTAAATCACTGCAAGGCTTCACCTGGTGTTTTCAACTTCTCTTTCTTTCTATCACCCTTTTGTTTATCGGAGTTCATCATGGAGGCTCTACATGGTGCTTCCTCAAGGATTCTTTTCATTCTTCAATTGTTCATCAAGATTTTTTCACGGAGTTAAGATCCGTCAAGCCTTACTTCAAAATAAACATGGTTCCAACACATGTTTTGTTTTGAGGCGTTCAAGCATTCTTCATCTTGCATTCCAAAGTGCAATTCTCTCTATCTTATCTTTTGAGATGGTGTTATGTCATTGTTGATAATTTTCCTTCGCGTTTCATGATTCACAGATTTTCAAGAGTGACATATTTAAATCCATCATTTTATCTTTGTTCATGAGATATTTAAGTCCATCAATCTCTTCATTGGAGTTATCTTGGGTTATATTTCACCTAAAGCCTTCCCTAAGGAATGTTGCTATTATGGTGCTTATCAATGATCCAAGTTTTCCTCCTATCCTCTCAATGAAAGAAGTTTTCATCTCCGTGTTGCTCTCAATCCAATCAATTGTTTCCGTTGGTGGCAGAAGCTCACCTCATAATTTTGTGATGTTTCCGTAAGTCCACTACAAGCTTATTCTTTTCGTTGTTGGTTTTCCAACAACTCCGTTCTATCCTTCTTTTTAACGGTGCTTTCCAAACTCATTTGTGGTAGAAGTTGTCTTTTTCTTCTCCGTCCCTTTATCCCAACAATCTAGATTCTATTCTTTCGTTTCGAAGGCATTGTGATGTTGCTCTCTTCACCCATCACCTCGTTTTGCAAAGATCATGTTCTTTTTCTTGCATTATCCATTTAACCGGAGTGTCATGTTTTCATTCGAGTTCTCTCATCTTATCAAGTTTGCCTGCTTCCTCAACCGGAGAGCTGTCTGAAATCTTTCTTACCCCTTGTGCCATTTTTCAATAGTTCCGGAGGCAGTGTGTTGTTGATTTCATCAAGTATCATCCCATCTTCTCAAGTTCATGATTCTAATTCCTTCCATTTTCAGTCCAAGTGCTGCCCAAATTATATCATTCTTATTCATTCTTATCTCGTTTCAACCAGAGTGGTTCCAATTCCTTCTTGTCCATTGTAATCGTCATTCATAGCTTCGCAACCCCCAAGGTTCACAGGGTGTTCCTTGTTTCTATTTTCTACCGGAATGCTCTCAATTTCGTTCAACTCTATTGTGTTATTCTTTCAAGTTTTCAACCTCTCGAGGTTCTTTGGTTTCACTCATTTGTCAAAGAAGCAACTTAGTTTTACCTCTTTCTTTTTCCGTTTTTTCTATCCGGTGCCATCCTAGATCTCGGGACGAGATCCTCTCGTAGTGGTGGAGTGTTGTGACGCCCCAAGACCGGAGCTTCAGTTGCCTTCCAGGGTTTCCGAGTTTTGTCGTGTGATTTGTTTTGCTTGTGCATTCATCATGTCATCTCTTGCATTGCATCACGTCATCATGCCATCATGCCGTTCAATTTTTTGCAACTCATCTAAATAAATTGTATGGATTTTTCGATCCATGAAAATCGAGGGAATTCACTTGTGACTTCTCTTTATAACATATCGTCCCAATATTAGGGAGCTATATAAAATATTCCATTGTTTTGGAATCACCATAACCCACTTGCAAAATAAATCCCATGCCTTTTCTGCTCCGAGTTGACCTCAAAACCTTGCCAATATTATTTCATCATTTTCCAGAGCTCCACCAAAAATCTGAACATTTTTGGACCTTCCCAAACCTCACTTCCTATTCAAATCATTTGAATTTAAATCAAATGAGTTTGAATTTGAACTTCCAATCATGCCTCTTTTATTTTCCTGGATCGAGCTCATTTTTGCGAGCTCGGAAAATAATCCCTGAGCCCAAACTCTTTCTCTAATCTTTTCTTTTCTTCCCTTTCCTTTCTTTTTCTCTGTTTTAAGAGAAGAGAGGAGAGAGGAGCCAGCCCAGGCCAGCCCACCTCTTCAGCCCACCATCTTGCTCCCAGCCTCCTTGGCCCCAGGCCCAGAGCCCGCACAGAACCCTAGGCCCCAAGGCCCAGCCTCCCTCGATCCATCTCTCTCCCTCTCGTCCCTGCCCGCCGCCACACACGCACGCCCGCTGCCAGGAAGGGCAACGCCCAATCCCATCCCCTTCCTCTCGCTCGAACCCCCCTCCTCTCGACCCCTTTTCTCCTTCGTTCTCCTCCCCTGCGCCCGATCCCCTCGCCGCGCCCCGCTTCTCCTCCCGAGCCCCGTCGGCCTCCTCGCCGTCGTCCATGGCACCTCCTCGCCGCCCGAGCGCCTTCTCCCCTCGGCCTCCTCCTCGGCGCCTCCTCCACCCATGCAACCATGCCCGTCGCCCTCCGGTCGCTCGACCACCGCGCCGCCGCCCTCAACCTACCTCACCGTCGCCCTTGGCCATGCCTTCGGCCGGACGCCCGCCCTCCACCACCACCACCTTGCTTCCCCGCGTCTCCGCCGCCTCCGCACCTCCGCCCGGCCTCGGACTCCAGGTTGCCCTGCTCCGCGCCCCCTGCCTCCCCGTCGCCCTCGTCAACGACCAGAGGAGCCCCGTCGGCCTCCTGCCGCCGGCGCCTCTTTCTGGCCGGATCCGCCGCCATCTCTCCCTCCTGCCGCCTCGTCCCGTTTGCTGCTCCACCTCCTCGCCGGCCGGCCGCAGCTCGCCGCGCCCCGCCTCCTCTTCTCTGTGTTCGCGCGCCCGCAGCGCGGCGGCCTCCTTCCACGCGCCATGGCGCCTCGCCTCCGTCCCACGGCCGATCCATGCTCGGATCGAGAGGAGCTCGATCCCGGCGATTTCGCCCGAGCCACCACGACCACTTGCTGCCTTTGTCGTGGCTAAGACCGAGAACCGTGAACGCAAGTTCTTCCACGACGCCGAGCGATTACAGGACCGGAACGTCAAGTACATGGATGTGCAAAGTTCTGCTTCGAGCGTGTACGACTACACCCGATGATGTGACAAGTACCCTCTTCGTGGTTTCGCCAAGTACCTCGGCCCGGAGCCCTCGGATCGTCAAGTCCCTCTTCAAACGTGTACCACGGCGCCAAGTTCGACTACCGCACGGTTCGCCAAGTTCATCTACGGCCCGTGAACGTCTACGAGTTGTACCACTACCGCCGGCCCGTGAACGTCTACTTCAAACGTGAACCGTCCCGTTTTGAACGCTCTGAAGGTATAACCCGTGGCGACCGCCCGTGGGCGAATGCATGTTGGATGAGATGCCCGCTTGCACCGTGACGAAATTGTCGCCGCTTGTTCCTCCTTGTTGCCATGCCATCGTCTCGTGGGAACCCGGTAACCGGAACACCCCACCATCTTGCTCAACTCGCTTCACACGCTTTCTTTTGCACCGACATCTCGATGAGCTGTCGGAACCGATATGTTGCCGTGGCACCATTTTGGATTCGTTGCCGTGGCACCCTTTCTTCCACCACGGTGACACAATGCTTCATAATGCTCTTGTCAACATTTTCATAAAATTGCATAAAACTTGCACATGTCATCCGCTTCATGATAACAACATTTAAATGTTTAAAATTGTTGGTTGCATTAATTTGCTTAAATGCCATGCTAAAATGATTTATTTCATAACTAAATAACCGTAGCTCGGTTTAAATAAATTATATATGTAAATGGGGTAGAAAATGCATAGATTAACATGGTAGCATTACTTTGCATGTTTAACAACATTAAAATTGTGTTTAGGGCAGAACAGTACCAAATTCGAAATATGGACATGAGGATTTTTCCGGAATTGTTGTTGTTGTTTCCGGCCTCATTTAATCTTGCCTAAATAGTTAGTTTCATTTGATTCACCTCTTGCCATGTTTAATAACATTTAATATTGTTGGTAACCTAACCGAGATCAAACTAAATATTTGCATGTGGTGTTTTGTCAATATGCAACTCGTTGCATTTTGAGCTCCACTTAATTGGTAGTTTGTTTGTTGCATTTTGCCACGCCATGCCTCATTAAACCGGACATGCATCATACTTGGTTGTGCATCATGCCATGTTTATGATTGTGTGTTTAATTATGTTGTTTGTTTGTTTCCGGGTTGCTTCTCTCGTTAGCTTCGGTTTCCTTCCGGAGTTGTGAGGACTCGTTCGACTACGTCCGTTTGTCTTCTTCATGGACTCGTTCTTCTTCCTTGCGGGATTTCAGGCAAGATGACCATACCCTCGAAATCACTTCTATCTTTGCTTGCTAGATGCTCGCTCTTTTGCTATGCCTATGCTACGATGCCTACCACGTGCTATATCATGCCTCCCATGTTGCCATGTCAGCCTCTAACCTTTTACACCCTTCCTAGCAAACCGTTGTTTGGCTATGTTACCGCTTTGCTCAGCCACTCTTATAGCGTTGTTAGTTGCAGGTGAAGATGAAGCTTGTTCCTTGGTGGAACATGGAGATGTTGTTCCTTGTTGGAACATGTTTACTTGTTGGGATATCACAATATATCTTATTTAATTAATGCATCTATACACTTGGTAAAGGGTGGAAGGCTCGGCCTTATGCCTGGTGTTTTGTTCCACTCTTGCCGCCCTAGTTTCCGTCATACCGGTGTTATGTTCCCGGATTTTGCGTCCCTAACGCGGTCGGGTGATTTATGGGACCCCCTTGACAGTTCGCTTTGAATAAGACTCCTCCAGCAAGGCCCAACATTGGTTTTACCATTTGCCTCACCTAGCCTTTTTTTCCCTTGGGTTTCCGGAGCCCAAGGGTCATCTTATTTTAGCCCCCCCGGGCCAGTGCTCCTTCGAGTGCTGGCCTGAACCGAGCTGCCTGCGGGGCCCCCTCGGAGCAACTCGAGGTCTGGTTTTACTCGTAGCTAGTCTCATCCGGTGTTGCCCTGAGAACGAGGTACGTGCGACTCCTATCGGGATTTGTCGGCACATTGGGCGGCTTTGCTGGTCTTGTTTTATTGCTGTCGAAATGTCTTGTAGCCGGATTCGAGACTGATCGGGTCTTCCGGGGAGAAGGAATATCCTTCGTTGATCGCGAGCTTATCATGGGCTAAGTTGGGACACCCTGCAGGTATTATCTTTCAAAGCCGTGCCCGCGTTATGTGGCAGATGGGAATTTGTTAATGTCGGTTGTAGAAAACCTGAAGTTGATCTTAATTAAAATACACCAACGCGTGTGTAACCGTGATGGTCTCTTCTCGGAGTCCGGAAGTGAACACGATGTTGGAGTTATGTTTGACGTAAGTAGTTTCAGGATCACTTCTTGATCATAGTTGTTCGACCGTGCCTTGCTTTCTCTTCGCTCTCTTTTGCGATTGTAGCCACCAGATATGCTAGTCGCTTGTCGCAGCTCCACCTCACAACCCTGTCCTACCTTTAAGCTTAAATAGTCTTGATCTCGCGGGTGTGAGATTGCTGAGTCCCGTGACTCACAGATACTTCAAAACCAGTTTGCGGTGCCGATGAACCGTGCAGGTGATGCACCCGAGCTCAAGGAGAAGCTCGATGAAGATCTTGTTCATTGTGTTGTTTCGTTTCAGTTGATCAGTAGTGGAGCCCAGTTGGGACGATCGGGGATCTGTGTAGCATTTGGGGTAGTCTTCTTTTATTTTGGTTCCGTAGTCGAACCTTGATTGTATCTGTATGATGTAATGCTTTACTCATGTATTGTGTGAAGTGGCGATTGTAAGCCAAATATGTATCTCTTTCCCTTATGTATTACACGGGTTGTGTGAAGATTACCTCACTTGCGACATTGCTTTCAATGCGGTTATGCCTCTAAGTCGTGCTTCCACACGTGGGAGATATAGCCGCATCGAGGGTGTTACACCAGCCCTCGAGTGATGGTAGCGCCGCGTCCCCTCGAGCCTCTGGTGCTCTATCTGGCCGCCACACCTCACTCCGCCAGTGCGGCGCTGGTGGCTGTACGGGAGGAACGCTAGGCCAAGAGCCTGCAGAGCAACGCCGCACCCTCGGCAAGGATGGTGCGGCATGAAGACAGCGCCACCGAAGCCACAACGACATCAGCTGATAGTCAAGCCTTGCAAGACGGTGCTCCCGGGCCTGCGGAGGCCACGATGGGCGACCAGGCTCCTGAGGTCCCCCCACCTCAGGATGCACCACAACCTCCGGAGGACACAGGCCCCATCGACGCTCCCGCACTAGTCAAGCACCCAGTATATTTCATCAGCACAGTGTTACGGGACGCAAGAGCACAGTATCCCATGCGGCAGATGCTCTTACTCGTGCTCCTGGTGGCCTCACGCAAGCTACGCCATTATTTCCAAGGCCACTCAATCAAGGTTGTCTCAGCCTACCCCCTAGAGAGGGTGCTCCAGAGCCCCAATGTCGCGGGGAGAGTCGCTGAATGGAACATCGAACTGCAAGCATTTCAGTTGAAGTTCAGCACGACCAGGGTCATCAAGGGAGCCACGCTTGCCGACTTCGTGTCGGAATGGACCAACGCTCCGGAGCCCGAAGCGGGCGAGAGCCGATCCCTCTTGCAAGGAGATGAAGCACAGGATAGCTGGGTCATGTACTTCGATGGCGCTTTCGCACGACAAGGTGCAGGGGCTGGCGCTGTGCTCCTCTCGCCCACCCAAGACAAGTTATATTACACCGTGCGTCTATGCTTCCAGAGGGGTGAGAAGATCTCCAACAACATCGCGGAATACGAAGGGTTGATCACCGGCCTCAAGGTCGCCGCAGCCTTGGGGGTGAAGCGTCTCACCATCAAGGGTGACTCGCAGCTCCTCGTCAGCTTCTCCAACAAGGTATACGAACCGAAGGACGAGCACATGGAGGCGTACCTCGCGGAGGTGCGCAAGATGGAGAAGAAATTCTTGGGCCTAGAGCTTCAGCATGTGCCGCGCGGCACCAACAAGGAGGCCAACAAAATCGCCAAGAGGGTGTCAAGGCGTCTACCCCAAGAACCTGGTGTCTTCGAAGAGCGACTCTTCAAGGCTTCGGTGACCCCCACGGCCGTGGAGACTACACCATCTCGAGAGGAACTCCCCCAGCCACCAGCCTCGGGAGCCCCCACTTGCGGTCCGACCTCAAGAGCACGTCTACTCCTGGCGCTCGAGCCTCAGGAGGGGTGCTGGACCAAGGAGTTCAAGGCGTACCTGGTGTGAGGGACGCTGCCGGAGAAAGAGGAGGACACAGAGCGTGTGACCTGGCATATTGCATCCACGATGGTGAGCTGTACAGAAGGCGACCAAATGATGTTTCCTTGCGATGCATCTCTAGGGAGCAGGGGAACAAGCTGCTGGCTGACATACACGGTGGGGACTGCGGGCACCTCTCATCGTCATGTACCCTGGTCGGCAAGGCATTCCGCAACGGTTTCTACTGGCCCACGGCACTCAACAACGCGACCGAGCTGGTGAGGTCCTACGAGGCCTACCAATTCCATGCCAAGAAAATCCACCAGCCTGCCCAGGGCCTCCAGACTATCCCACTTTCGTGGCCATTCACGGTCTGGGAGCTGGATATCCTGGGTCCATTGCCGCGAGCGCCTGGGGGCTACCGCTACCTCTACATCGCCATCGACAAGTTCACCAAATGGGCAGAGGTGGAAGCTGTCCGCACCATCCCAGTCGGGTCGGCAGTTAAGTTCATCAAGGGCCTCGCAAGCCGGTTCGGGGTCCCTAACCGCATCATCACCGACAACGGCTCACAGTTCACTAGCAATCTCTTCAGGACCTATTGTGCTAACCTTGGAACGCTGATTTGCTAAGCTTCGGTGGCACACCCCAGGAGCAATGGCCAAGCTGAGCGCGCCAACGCCGAGGTCTTGAGAGGCCTCAAGACCCGGGCCTTCAAGAAGAAGCTCGTGCCTGTGGCAGGGGCTGGCACGACGAGCTCCAGTCTGTGTTGTGGTCCATCCGCACCACCGCCACCAAGCCAACAGGCGAGACCCCGTTCTTCCTCGTCTATGGAGCAGAAGCGGTTCTCCCTCACGAGGTTAGGCATTGCTCTGCGCGGGTTCTGGCGTTTGATGAGACACAGAAGGACGCCATGAGGGGGATGGACCTTGTGCTGGGGGAGGAATACCGCCGTGAAGCCTCACTCCGAGCGGCAAGATACCAGTAGGCGCTGGACGGTACCCCTGTCACAGTGTCCGCTCCAGGATGCTCGAGGTGGGTGACCTCTTCCTGAGGCGGGTGCTCTCCAGGGAAGGGCTGCAAAAGCTCTCGCCCATGTGGGAAGGCCCGTTTAGGATCTCCCACGTCTCCAGGCCTGGCGCCACGCCCCTGGAGACGCAGGACGGGATCCCCATCCAAAATGCTTGGAACATCCAGCACCTTCGGAAGTTCTACCCATGAAGCAAGGCCCAGTGCCGGTGAAGGTCTTCGCTCGTGACACTCTCATGTAATAGTGAGTGGGGCTGTACATGCCCCGGAGTCTCCGGAGTGCCGCCCTCGGGCCTTGGGGGCTCCCTCCCACGTCCTAGTGGCAGCACTTAGCTCCGCGCTGGTGAGAAGACTAGACTAGGTGCCGGAGGTGGCTGTTCATTTGCTTTCTGTATTTGGCTTGCCCCTTTTTTCTTTTAATGAATTGAGGTTCGGGTGTTTCTCGATGGTTTGGTTGAACCCCCTCTTCTCTCTGACTCTCCCTCGATTCTTTGTTTTGTGCCTGGCAGGGCGGCAGTTTCCCGATGCCCTCCCTCGCGCGCCTCGCAAAGGGGCTGGACAGGCACGCGCGCATGCGCACTCCCTTGGTCTCCGTGAGGCGCCCTCGTTTGGGCTTGTGATCGACGCATCCCTTTCTAGTCCGTGCCCCATGGGTACCGCAACATGGAGCGTTTGGCCATGACCAGCCCATGCCTGAGGCCTCGCGTGAGAAGGGATAAGGATTTCTTAACAATTTTTTGCAGCTTTGCGATATCGCCCGAATCAGCAACGGGGATACCTCACCAGGTGCCGAGAGGCACGCGCCCTCACGAGGTCAAAGCTACCCCGGATGCATCGAGCTAAGTTACCCCTCTACACTTGTATAAGGCACTAATCTCACGACACAACCCGGAAACAATAAACACGCCACAAAAGCAACATAATCACCATGGTCCATCACACGCCCCCGCAGGGCCCCATACTCGTTTCTGACAATGCAGGAGGAAAGGGAAGGAAAGGACAAGCAAAAGAGGCTCCCACGACGCGGCTGCTCACGAGGATCAGCCCCTCGGACTCAGACGGAGATCTCCTCGCGCTTCTCTGGGGCGCGGCGACGGGATGATCAGCCACCATCCTTGGAGCGAGCCTGACAACATGGCGGCTGGTCGTAGCCGCCGATGCTGGAGCTTCCGCCGGAGGAGGAGCCGTCGTCGCCGGAGGAGCCATGGCCGTCGTCGAGGGCGAGTTCACCCTCGTCCTCGTCACAGCCATTGCCAAGGCCGAGCACTTTGTCGCTGTCGTTGTCTTTAGGGCAGCATCCGGTGCGGTGACCATCTTCCCCGAACACACTCACGAAGAGCGTCGCTGCGCCGTCATACTTGACGTGGAGGGTGGACCGCCTGTTCAGGCCATGCGTGCGGGCAAACGTCTGCCAGCCGCGGGCCAGGGCTACATTGCCCGCAACGGAGACCTCCACCGCGACCCACGAAGCCTTGCTGCAGCAGCCGTCGGCCTGTAGCCAGAGGCCGCCAGGACCGGGGGATGGCAGCTCGCTAGCAAAGGAGCGCGGAAGCTGAAGCCAGGTGCCGACCGGGTTCTCCGACCACATGACGAACTCCGGCAGCACCTCCGCCGAGTGGAAGCACGGCCGGGGAGGCCGAGCGACAATGGTGCGCCTCCCTTCATTGACGGGGCTGCCACGACCTAGGCGGCTCCCGCCGCACGAAGAGGCGCCACCGCTACCGCCTAGGACGGTGCCGGACCCCGAGGAAGTCCTTCCACGCACACGAGGGACCACAGCGGGGGTTGCGGCATGCTTGCGGGGGCGACCACGCCCCCTTTTAGGCGGTGGCGAGCCAGACCCCTCCTGGCGAGCTTTCCCCTTCTCGGCGTCCGAGAACCTCTTCACTGGCGCCATGAGTGTCGCGACAAGGAGGAGGAAGAAGAAGTGGGCGGAATGGAGGAAGAGATGAGCAACGGGGGCTCTGCCCCTCTCCTCATTTATAGACAGAGGAGGCCAACCACTGGCCTCCACGAACGCAGGTAATGATGGTTTTTCTGCATGCAGCAGGGACTCGTCAAGTCAGGCAGTTGCCGAGGCAGCATGGGGAAGCGGAGACGCCCACGTCCTGTCGATCGCCACCCATCAATCAAGGCCTCAGGCTATTGGGGCCCGCGGTGCTCCGTGCTTGACCTTTGGCTTCGCCTAGAAACCAAGTCCGAGCGTGCCTTGGGCCCGAGGGCTACTATCGACGTCCTGGGAACGGGGGTACCTAGACATGGCTGCCTGCGGCCCAGGGCATGGCTCCACCAGCGGCCTGGTACGGCCCATCTTCATCAACAACCACTCAAGACCCTCGCGAGCGGCCAAGCCTCACGAGGCGGACGACGCAAGACCTCCTCAGGGGCGGCCTCCCTAGGCTGGCCCCCGAGGAGCGGAGATATCTATGCAAGGGGCACCTCGCAAGGTTCATGTGACGTGAGCCATGACGACCAAGGCCAGGCGGGCGCCAGCAGGCGTAGTGTACTGGTTGCCTCTTTGGTGCTAAAGGGGCAAGCGCAGGCGAGGAGTCCCGAGGCATCAGGCAAAGGTTTCCATATTGGTGCACCAAGACCGAGACCAGCAGGACGGCATGATGGAGGTCCTCACGGAGCCCACGACGGCGTCACCACCGGAGTCTTTGGCACGCAAAGACCACCTTTTGTGAGGATAACTTGTACTAGTTGTCCCCTTTCAAATTGGCCGTTGTGGGATCCCTTCCCGCCTAATATTTGGGAAGAGGACCCGGGCCTCTATAAATAGGACTAGCCACCACCACAGTGGGCATCGGATCTTCGACCTGATCCATTCCACCAAGGCTAGATCATAAGCTCCCCGAGCTCAAGAACACCTCTCCTCAGGAGGTTGTTCTTCCCTTGTACTTGTTCGTCCTCAGCCTACAAGGCAATCCACCACGCCACACTGGAGTAGGGTATTACACTACACGGTGGCCCGAACCAGTATAAACCCTTGTGTCACTTGTTCTTTGGGTTCGGCGAGTTAGGCCTTGAGATCGTTGCGGGATCGAGCTAGAGAGAGATATTCGCATGCACCCCAGTGTTTGAACCTCAAGGGTTTGCCGGATACCGTAATCCGACACTTATTGTGCTATTGCATTCTCGTTCTAATCAATACAGACATGTGCGATCCCTTTGCTTAATTATATGCATCACTGTAACTAGTACTCCATCCATCAATTTATAAGTTGTGCGCCAGTGTTTGGGGCCGGCGCACGATCACGAACGTTCGTGTGCATGCGGTTGAACCGGCAAAAACTGCCATGAGGGGGATGTGGCATTGAACATTGGGCGGCAATAGTCGGTCATCTGGGTGCCCAATAAAGGATGCAAAGAGGGATCCTACAGCAGCAAGGGCCAGCTTCCCTATCGATAGCTCATCTAACAGAACTCAAAGGTTAAGTGTGCTGTGGCTAGAGTAGTCATCAGATGGGTGACCGGATGGGAAGTGGCCTCGATGTTAATTTAACTGATGTGACGGGTCACTTTAAACATTTAATTCCATTGAATGTATATAGTGCTCCATCATATTAGTTGAATTAACCTCGAGGTCCTTGTTTTTGTAATTTTTTACATTTTTTGTATTTTGTACACATGTTGATTGGCTCGAATGAAGGTCTATCCCGTTACTTTACGACATGTTTCCAAAACATGGACCTCGAGGTTAATTCAACTAATAGGATGGAGCATTATATACATTCAACGCAATTAAATGTTTTCCAAAAAAATTGATATGATTTCTGTGAAACTTATAAGTCATGTATGTCAAATTAACATATGTGTACTTGTTCTCAAATTAACCTCCGGGCCTTTTTGCTGCGTATCACACACATCTTGTTAAGTTGAACCATTTATGTTCTGTTCCCTAATCGAAAACAGTTCATTCGATGAACCGTATGCCGATATCACACACACCTTGATCTGGTGACCGTTTACATTGCTTTCCCTAATAGCAAACAGTTCATCGAAGCAAAGCCGGATGCCGATATCGCATTACACATTGATATGGCTGCCCGTTTCTGTTGTTCTATCTAATTGCAAACAGTTCGTCTGGATCAACCATATGCCCTGCTTCGCACACGGAACTAAAATCTGAACCGTGTTTGATGCTTTTGTCATCGCAAATGTTTTGCACCTTTTTGACGGTTTTTACACCACCGTTTGTGATTATGGCATCTCACACAGTTTCGCCGAAGGGTCTAAGATCGTAGTGTCACGTTAGCAGCATCCTGTAGTAGTGCTCTACAGGTATCTCCGAAGGTGTTTGTTGAGTTGGCATAGATCGAGATTAGGATTTGTCGCTCCGAGTATCGAAGAGGTATCTCTGGGCCCTCTTGGTAAAACACATCATAAGCTTGCAAGCAAACGACTAAGGAGTTGGTCACGAGGTGATGTATTACAAAACGAGGAAAGAGACTTGCCGGTAACGAGATTGAACTAGGTATAAAGATACCGACGATCGAATCTTGGGCAAAGTAACATACCGATACACAAAGGGAATTACGTACATTGTCATAACAGTTCGACCAATAAAGACCTTCGTAGAATATGTAGGAGCCAATGTGGGTATCCAGGTTCCACTATTGGTTATTAACTAGAGAGGTGTCTCGGTCATGTCTACATAGTTCTCGAACCCGCAGGGTCCGCACGCTTAACATTCGTTGATGATATAGTATTATATGAGTTATGTGATTTGCTGACCGAATGTTGTTCGGAGTCCCGGATGAGATCACGGACATGACAAGGAGTTTCGAAATGGTCAAGAGGTAAGGATTGATATATAGGATGATGGTATTCAGACACCGGAACTGTATCGGAGGGTATCGGGTATTTATCGGATCACCGGAAAGGAGTTTCGGGCACCCCCGGCAAAGATATGGGCCTTATGGGCCAAGAGAGGGAACACACCAACCCACAATGGGCTGGTGCGGCCCCTATACAGGCCGGCCCTATGAGGAGGAGAAGGAAAGAGGGGAGGGAAAGGAAAGTTTGGAGTAGACTCCCCCTTCATTCCCTCTCCCCCCCTTCTTTCCTCCCCCTTCTTCTTACAAGGAAAGGGGGGCACAGGGCAAGACAACAAACCTAGGGTTGCCGCCAGGTCTCTTGGGGCGCCCTAGGGCTGCCTCCTCCCCTCCCACCTATATATACATGGGTAGGGGGCGCCACATAAGGACACACAACATTGTATTAGTCATGTGCAGCGCCCCGGTCCACCGTTTACTCCCTCGGTCATATTTTCATAGTGCTTAGATAAAGCCCTGCGAGGATCGCTTCACCATCACCGTCACCACGCCATCGTGCTGACGGAACTCATCTATTACCTCGACATCTTACTGGATCAAGAAGGCGAAGAATGCCACACAGCTGAACGTGTGCAGAACGCGGAGGTGTTGTGCGTTTGGTACTTGATCGTTTAGAGCGTGAAGAAGTTCGACTACATCAACCGCATTGAAAAAAGCTTCCGCTTACGGTCTACGAGGGTGTGTAGACACACTGTCCCACTCGTTGCTATGCATCTCCATGGACAGATCATTGCATGTGCGTAGAAAAAGTTTTGTTTTCCATGCAACGATTCCCTACAGTGGCATCATGAGCCAGGTCAATGCGTAGATGATATGCATGAGTAGATGAAAGTGCAACTATTCCTAGGTGGTTTTGGTAATTCATAACAACATATAGCTCATTAAGCTAATGCTATTCCAAGACTATTGTTTCAGGAAAGCTCAATGAATGGCATGGCATGGATGATGAAAGTGGATCCCTCAAAATACTAAGGACAAAGGATTGGCTCATGCTCACAAGCTCAAGACTTTTCATTTTACATTTTAGTGATCCAAGATCACATTGAATCTATAGGAAAAGCCAATACTATCAAGAAGGGATGAGGTGTTGCTTAATGAGCCTCTTGCTTCATGTGCTTAGTGATATTCTCCAAAACCCTCAACTACTTTCCCACATCCACAAATGACCTAAACCTAAAGCCAAAATCGGTCACACCAATTCTTTCTAACCGGCGCCACCGATTCCAAAAGTCATAGCCACTACCACAAACCCTAAGCAAATCGGTCTTACCGATAGGGATCTCGGTCTCACCGAGATGGGGTTGCAATCTCTCTGTTTCCCTTTGTAAAGTTTCGGTCTAACCGAAGTGAGCGATCGGTCCCACCGAGATTGCAATCTAAACTCTCTGTTTCCTTTTTGTAACATTTCGGTCTCACCGAAAAGAGCAAATCGGTCCCACCGAGTTTACCTGACCAACTCTCTGGAAAGCTCGTTACCAAATCCTCACTGAGTTTGTGTAATCGGTCTCACCGAGATTACGTTATGCCCTAACCCTAACCGAATCGGCCTTACCGAGATGCATGTCAGTCCCACCGAAAATCACTAACCGTCACTAGGTTTACTAAATCGGTCCGACCGAGTTTAACGATTCGGTCCCACCGAGTTTGTTAAATTGTGTGTAACGGTTAGATTTTGTGTGGAGGCTATATATACTCCTCCACCTCCTCTTCATTCGTGGAGAGAGCCATCAGAACGAACCTACACTTCCAACTTACCATTTCTGAGAGAGAACCACCTACTCATGTGTTGAGGCCAAGATATTCCATTCCTACCATATGAATCTTGATCTCTAGCCTTCCCCAAGTTGCTTTCCACTCTAACCCTCTTTCCACCAGATCCAAAACCTATGAGAGAGAGAGTTGAGTGTTGGGGAGACTATCATTTGAAGCACAAGAGCAAGGAGTTCATCATCAACGCACCATTTGTTACTTCTTGGAGAGTGGTGTCTCCTAGATTGGTTAGATGTCACTTGGGAGCCTCCGACAAGATTGTGGAGTTGAACCAAGGAGTTTGTAAGGGCCAGGAGATCGCCTACTTCATGAAGATCTACCGCTAGTGAGGCAAGTCCTTCGTGGGCGCCGGCCATGGTGGGATAGACAAGGTTTCTTCTTCGTGGACCCTTCATGGGTGGAGCCCTCCGTGGACTCGCGCAGCCGTTACCCTTCGTGGTTTCAAGTCTCCATCAACGTGGATGTACGATAGCACCACCTATCGGAACCACGCCAAAAACATCCGTGTCTCCAATTGTGTTTGAATCCTCCAAACCCTTCCCTTTACTTTCTTTCAAGTTGCATTCTTTAATTTCCGCTGCCTATACACTCTTTGCATGCTTGCTTGAATTGTGTGATGATTGCTTGACTTGACCTAAAATAGCTAAAATCTGCCAAACTCTAAAATTGGGAAAAGGTTAAGTTTTTATTGGTCAAGTAGTCTAATCACCCCCCCTCTAGACATATTTCAAGGTCCTACAAGTGGTATCAGAGCTTTGGTCTCCATTTGCTTTGATTTCCATAGCTTTTGGTGGTCATAGCCTTGGTTTCACAACCTAGGAGAGTATGGCGTCTAGCGAGGGAAATTATCACCGTAGAGGTCCTTACTTTGATGGTACTAATTTTGCTAGTTGGAAGCATAAGATGAAAATGCATATTCTTGGACATAACCCCACCGTTTGGGCAATTATTTGTATTGGCTTGCAAGGTGAATTCTTCGTTGGGAGAGAACCGAACCGTGAAGCTAATGCGGAAGAATTGAAGATGCTGCAATACAACGCTCAAGCATGTGACATCACCTTCAACGGATTGTTCCCCGAAGAATTCAACAAAATCAGCCGTCCTGAGAATGCAAAGGAAATTTGGGATACTTTGATTGATATGCATGAAGGTACCGAATCCATCAAGGAATCCAAGTTGGATGTGCTCCAAAGTCAGCTTGACAAGTTCAAAATGAAGGATGGTGAAGGTGTCGCTGAAATGTACTCTAGGCTTGCTCTTATCACAAATGAGATTGCCGGCTTAGGGAGTGAAGAGATGACCGACAAATTCATCATCAAGAAAATCCTAAGAGCATTGGATGGAAAGTATGATACCGTGTGCACATTGATCCAAATGATGCCAAACTACAAAGATCTCAAGCCAACGGAAGTTATTGGAAGGATTGTTGCTCATGAGATGTCACTCAAGGATAAGGAGGAACTTCACAACAAGTCAAGTGGTGCTCACAAAGTCTCAAGTGAAGCCCCCACATCATCAAGTGAGAAACCAACCTTCAATGAAGAATCGAGCTTAATGGTGAAGAACTTCAACAAATTCTACAAAAGTAGAAGCAAAGAAAGAAGCTCCAAGTCAAGGTATTACAATGACAAGAGATCTTCTAGTCGAGAGCGCAATTGCTACAATTGTGGGAGACCCGGACACTACTCCAATGAGTGTACGACACCCTACAAAAGAAGAGAAGATTCTCCAAGAAGAAGGAGCAAAGAGAAGAATCACCACCAAGAGAGAGGATGAGTAGAGATGATCGATATGAGCGAAGACCCTCACGGAGAAGTAAGGATTCGAAAGAAAGGACAAGTCATCAAGGAGCTACACAAAACAAAGACATCAAGCTCATATTGGTGAATGGGTTTCGGCTCCGACTCGACAATCACTCCGAGAGAAGCTATCACTCCGACTCGAATATACTCAAGATGAAGGTGTTGCCGGTCTAGCACTTGTGTCAACCAACTCCTCGACATATTTAACTCACCAAATGAAGGTGTTGGAAGATGCTTCATGGCCAAAGGTCCAAAGGTAACACATCCCGAGTATGTTGATTTTAATAGTGATGAAGATGACTTGCTTGTGGATGATGATTTACTTGTTGACAACTCTAGTGATGAATACTATGATGAAACGCCAATTAATCATGCTAATCAAACGAATGACAATGATAAGGAGAAAATTGATCTTCTAACTAAAGAACTAAACACTCTTAAGTTGGCTCATGAAACTATCTTAGAAGATCATCGAGAACTTTTAAGGGCTCATGAGAAGTTACGCTTTGAAAAGCTCAATCTTGAGCAAGAGCATGAGTTCTTAAAGGCAATCAATGATGATCTCCGCAAGAAAAGTACTTCTTACATTGCCAAGCATTTACTCTTATCTACTTACATGCCTCAAGTCAAGTCTAGTAGCAAGTACAAGAAAGATACTTCCTCTAGTAGTAACAGTAATAATGTCAAATCCAATGTTGTTGCTTCTAGTAGTTCTCTTGATTCCACTAATGATTCTCTTAGCCAAGTTACACTTGAGCAAGAAAATAGTTTATTGAAGGGAATTATAGAGAAAGATGTTTACAAGAGCCTTGCGGGAGTAAGCAATTCGAGGAAATTGTGCATAAGCAAGGAAGGCACCGGAAGAATCAAGGTGTTGGTTTTGAGCGAAAGTTCAACGCCAATGGAGTTGAGTGGGAAGAAGATCAATACCCCAAGACAAAGTTTGTTCCTCAACAAGAGAAGTATGATCCTACTTCCTTCAAGGGACACAAGCTCAAGATGATCTTCCACCACAAGACCACAAGAACAAAGGCAAGGACAAGCTTCAAGAAGAGATTGATGCATTTGAAGAAGCACCTAAAGCCTCGTTCAAGTGGGTCCCCAAGACTACGCCAAGTTCTACTTCATCAAGTACAACTACAACTCCAAGGATTCCCATCAAGATGATCTGGATCCCAAGAAGAAGAACTAGAGAGTTCTTGAGGGTGACTCCGCCAACATTCTTCACTCATATCATTTTGGCAAGAACAAGTGCAATCAACTTTCACATCTTGCACTAGTTCAAGGAGTCACAAACCCTCATGTTGGTAAGGCAAGGGACAAGGTAACCTAATGTTTTCATGGACATCATCTTGTGTGTGCATCACTCTATGTCTATGGATATTCTTGTTTGTTCCTTGTGGGACTAACCCATGTAGGCAAGTTGAAAGTGCAACTCACTCCAAAGGATTGCTCCAAATGATCTACATCAACATTGAGCATCTACATCTACAACACCTACATGAAGTCATCATCGACAAAACCCAAGGTTAGTTCATCCCTCTAAGGGGGGATCTCACATCTAGGGGGAGCTTAACTCTAAGAATTGAGTCAAAGCAACTCTAATGGTGTGAACACATTAATGCATTATGTAAAAGTGGTAACCTCACCTGAGCTTAAACGATGAGTATGACCTATGATCAAATGTTCTCATTTGACTCCTAAGTCAATATACTCATAAATAGATGACCTAGTCATCGCCAATTGCTTGATAGATGCTAAAATTGGTTGTGCATTCTTTGCAACATATTTCAATTGCCATCTTATTGTGTGAGCATGTTGGTGCATAATTTACTCATTCAAGGACATCCACTTGTTGTTTTGTTTGTTTGGATTCTTTTCTTTGTGCCAAGTGGATAGACGAGAATGCCTAAGAACCTTCTTTAGCTATCTATGCTTTTCTCGTCTCAAACTCTATTCATGCTACATCACAAAATTTGATCAAGTCAGATTCGAACCACTCGTGTGAGGAGCACTCGAGTCCCGATTCATCATAGACTTAAACTTCCAAAACCTCTTAGTGATTTTCGGTCGACCGATCCTTCCATTTCGGTCCTACCGAGATCATCAAGTTGATCTGAGTTTTCAATCTCGGTGCAACTGATTTGAACTTTTGGTCTCACCGATTTGTCAGAATCGAACACAATTATGCATCTCGGTGCCACCGAGTTGTTCCACTCGGTCACACCGACAGGGTCAAGCTATATATATAGCCACGGGCAAAATTTTGGAAATTTCTCCGAAACCCTTCGCCCGCGCAACAGCTCGCTCTGCCATCGTGGTCTCCGGATCGTCTCCTCGTCGCCAGCAGCCTCCTGTCGCTAGTCTCCGCCGCCGTCAACGGATTTCTTCCACGCCGTTGCCGGTGTAGCAAGTCCACCGCCAAGTTAGGGTATGGACTTAATCATTGTGCTATCCACGTCTGATTCCTGGCGCATTGTTTTCATATTGATTCTTGCCACGATTGAAACTCCTTTATCCAGCCAAAGTAGTTCATAGATTAGATGTGATTCAAATTTTTAGGGTTAGGTTTCCGCCGAAACCATCTCGGACCCACCGAGTTGAAAAACTCGGTCTCACCGATTTGGCTTATGCCATTGCACTAGTGACTCTTGGTCTGACCGAGAATTACTAATCGGTGCAACCGATTTGAAGATTTTGTGACACCCTAGCAGTCTCGGTACCACCGAACTGAAACTCGGTCCAACCGAGATCATCGGTTTAGGTTCCAAAACTGCTTCGGTATCACCGAGTTTGATTCATTCTTTTGCAAAAACCTCTGCATTTTGTGATGCTCATCTTTTCTATCTCATCTATAACTCTTCACAGGGTCAGCAGTCAGCTTTTGCAGTATGTCTGATCAAAGTGACAGCCAGAACAGGTCAGAAGAGCAGATGGACTTGAGTGAGGGCACTAGTCCCTCAACTTCAGATGAAGGGAGCAGAAGTACTCCTAGCAATTTGCCTAAGGCTGCAACTAGGCAAAGGAGGAAAAGAACTTCAGATTCAGAGGATGAAGATTACAAAGATGAGGAAGATGAGGCTACTTCCAAGAAAGAGGTGCTCAAGAAGGAATATGGCTCAGCAAAGAATACAAAGCCAGGCATGAAGACCAAAAGGCCTGCAGGAAGACAACCAATGTCCAAGGCCAGAGCATCAACTCAACTGCCTAAAAGGCCTGATCCCAAAGAGCCATTTGCTGAAGGAAAGAAGAGGAAGCAAAGGGTCAAGAAGACCATGGCCAAAATTGTTGGTCAACCTTCCATGATGGAAGAGGAAGAGCTTGCTGCACCAGCTCCAAAGGCAGCTAAGCTTATGGGAGATGCAATCAGATCAGGGGCTGCAACATCCAAGCCCAAGGAAACACCCAAAGCTGCATCCAAGGCCAAGCAAGTTCCAAATAGGAATACTAGGAGTATTCCAGCTGCTGAGAAGAACAAGGCCCCTATGCCCAATGTTGCTGAAGATTCAGAAGAAGAAGGACAGGTTCTCAGAAAGCTCAAGCCCAAGATACCAGACCACAATGATGCCCATCCTGTGGATGAGGACATGAGAATCAGGAAGGATTCAGGGCTGAGACTGTGGAGAATGGAAGATCCATATGCTTCAAGAAGAAGAACTGCTGTTGACTACAGGTTCCACAAAAAAGGAACATCAGGACTTCTATAAAACAATTCTGTTGGACAAGAAGCCCATAGTCTGTGACATGAGGTGGGTTGACTAGAAATTCATCAAGGAAAATGAACAGCACTATCCTGGAGTGCAAGACAGCTTTGTTGCTTGTGGATTTGCAGATTTTGTTGGACAGAAGTTCACCAACTGGAATGATGAGCTTATCATGCAGTTCTACTCCACAGCACACTTTTACCCAGATGGAAGAATAGTTTGGATATCTGAAGGTACAAGGTACAAGTCCACTATTGAAGAATGGGCAAGTCTGATCAATGCCCCCAAGGAGAATGAGGATGACCTAGACACTTATGCAAATAAGAAGTTGGGTCACAATTCAATGGCTCACATGTACAAGGAAATTCCAGACAAGGCATTAGAGACTCACAAGTTTGGATCAGTTCACTTTCTGTTGTCAGGGTTGCCAACCATAAATTGGATTCTGAGGCACACTTTGTTGCCCAAGTCTGGTGACCATAACATGATCAGAGGGCATGCCATCAACATGTTGCATGTGTTTGATGTGCCACAGAAGTTCAAAGTCATGAGCCTGATCATTGAAACAATCAAGAGGACTGCAGCAGATCAGAAGAGGAGCTATGGATATGCACCTCAGATTCAAGAATTGATAAACTCAAAGATGGGCACAGGAAAATATCAGTTGGATAAGGAACACTTTCCACTTTATCCAGACTTTGAGGACAATGAGGTTGTCATGAATGAAGATGATCCACAATCAGTTCAAGCTCAGGAGAAGAAGGAGAAGGCAAAGAGGGAGAAGGCTGCCAAGATGCCAACTCAAGAGGAGGCATCTGAATATTTCTTGAAAACCAAACAGGAGCAGCTTGGTTACTTGATAGCATCATCTCTGAGGATTGAGAAGGGGTTGGCCACCCTAACTCAAAACCAGGAGAGCCTGGAAAGAATCATGGAACAAAAATTCTATGATCTAGATGTCAAGGTAACTGAGATTCAGTCAGTTGTGGAGCAGCTGCAGGATGACATGCAGGAGAGGAAGGGCAAGACTACCACCAATGTGTTTGCCAGAGTGCCCAGAGCCCAGAGGTCAGTTGCAGTGCCAGTGACAGACACTAGAGCAACAACTTCAGCACCAGCCACTGCCCCTACAGTTCCAGTGCAACCAGCTCCAGCACCAACTCCTCCAGCTCCATCCACTTCAACTGAAGCCTTCATCCAAGGAGCCATCTCTACACCACCACCAGAAGATCAAGCCTGAGAGTCGATCTAGCACTATGCATTTTCTATGAACTTTTTGGTAACTTGTTGCCAAAGGGGGAGAAAAATGTATAGATCATAGGCTTCGAGAGAGAGAGAGAGAGTGTTGCTTTTGTTCTCTCTTGCTTTATTTGGTGGTTTTTCAATGTTTGTTTGCTTTTGGTTGAGATACTATGCTTGTGAGACATTGATGATCATGTGTTTGATCATAAGCTACACTTATGCATGCTTGATATTGTCCTATCTATCTTATGTGATCACTCACTATGCTTGGTGATGAGTGCATGTATTCATTGTTTATTATTTTGAGTGCTCCACCAAGATGTATGTGACATGGAAGAGTAACCCATGAGCCTAATTCATTGTGCATTTGCTGTCCAAAGTAAATCTAAAACTATGCATAAATTTAGGGGGAGCTCTTGCTTATCACATACTTCTCAAAGCGACGATGTTATTTAAATTTTATTATCATTTGTCGAAGCTTTGATCTATATGTTGTCATCAATTACCAAAAAGGGGGAGATTGAAAGTGCAACTATCCCTAGGTGGTTTTGGTAATTCATAACAACATATAGCTCATTGAGCTAATGCTATTCCAAGACTATTGTTTCAGGAAAGCTCAATGAATGGCATGGCATGGATGATGAAAGTGGATCCCTCAAAATACTAAGGACAAAGGATTGGCTCAAGCTCAAAAGCTCAAGACTCTTCATTTTACATTTTAGTGATCCAATATCACATTGAGTTTATAGGAAAAGCCAATACTATCAAGAAGGGATGAGGTGTTGCTTAATGAGCCTCTTGCTTCATGTGCTTAGTGATATGCTCCAAAACCCTCAACTACTTTCCCACATCCACAAATGACCTAAACCTAAAGCCAAAATCGGTCACACCGATTCTTTCTATCCGGCGCCACCGATTCCAAAAGTCATAGCCACTGCCACAAACCCTAAGCAAATCCGTCTTACCGATAGGGATCTCGGTCTCACCGAGACGGGTTACAATCTCTCTGTTCCCTTCATAACGTTTCGGTCTAACCAAAGTGAGCGATCGGTCCCACCGAGATTGCAATGTAAACTCTCTGTTTCCTTTTGTAACATTTCGGTCTCACCGAAAAGAGCAAATCGGTCCCACCGAGTTTACGACTAACTCTCTGAAAGCTTATTACCAAATCGGTCTCACCGAGTTTGTATGTCGGTCTCACCGAGATTACGTTATGCCCTAACCCTAACCGAATCGGCCTCACCGAGATGCATGTCAGTCCCACCGAAAATCACTAACGGTCACTAGGTTTACTAAATCGGTCCGACCGAGTTTAACGATTCGGTCCCACCGAGTTTGGTAAATTGTGTGTAACGGTTAGATTTTGTGTGGATGCCATATATACCCCTCCACCTCCTCTTCATTCGTGGAGAGAGCCATCAGAATGAACCTACACTTCCAACTTACCATTTCTGAGAGGGAACCACCTACTCATGTGTTGAGGCCAAGATATTCCATTCCTACCATATGAATCTTGATCTCTAGCCTTCCCCAAGTTGCTTTCCACTCTAACCCTCTTTCCACCAGATCCAAAACCTATGAGAGAGAGTTGAGTGTTGGGTAGACTATCATTTGAAGCACAAGAGCAAGGAGTTCATCATCAACGCACCATTTCTTACTTCTTGGAGAGTGGTGTCTCCTAGATTGGCTAGGTGTCACTTGGGAGCCTCCGACAAGATTGTGGAGTTGAACCAAGGAGTTTGTAAGGGCAAGGAGATCGCCTATTTCGTGAAGATCTACCGCTAGTGAGGCAAGTCCTTCGTGGGCGGCGGCCATGGTGGGATAGACAAGGTTGCTTCTTCGTGGACCCTTCGTGGGTGGAGCCCTCCGTGGACTCGCGCAGCCGTTACCCTTCGTGGGTTGAAGTCTCCATCAACGTGTATGTACGATAGCACCACCTATCGGAACCACGCCAAAAACATCTGTGTCTCCAATTGTGTTTGAATCCTCCAAACCCTTCCCTTTACTTTCTTGCAAGTTGCATGCTTTAATTTCCGCTGCCTATACACTCTTTGCATGCTTGCTTGAATTGTGTGATGATTGCTTGACTTGTCCTAAAATAGCTAAAATCTGCCAAACTCTAAAATTGGGAAAAGGTTAAGTTTTTATTGGTCAAGTAGTCTAATCACCCCCCCTCTAGACATACTTCAAGGTCCTACAGTAGAACACAAAGAGTTGTGGGCGGTGATAGTCACACTACTAGGAAAAGGGCTATAGATGAAATGGACACTAATGGCGCACCAGACATGTGGTGCGCCACTACTATATACTAATGGTGCACCATGTGTTGGTGCGCCATTAGTGTCCAAATACTAATGGCGCACCACATCCACGGTGCGCCATTAGAAACAATTTTTTTATTTTTTTTCCAAAACTACTAATGGCGCACCAGGGGATAGTGCGCCATTACTAGTTAAACTAGTAATGGCGCACCACATCCACGGTGCACCATTAGTAAAAAAAATCAAAATTTTTTTCAATTTTTTTTATTTTTTTTTCAAAACTAGTAATGGCGCACCAGGCGATAGTGCGCCATTACTAGTTAAACTTGGCCACTAGTAATTTTTTTTCAAATGTTTTTTTTTTCAAAACTAGTAATGGCGCACCATGGGAGTGGTGCGCCATTACTAAACTTGGCCCAAAATTCCCCGCATGCACCCCCCCCCCCTTGTGGACCGCCTTTTCAGTTTTAAAAAAATAAAAGAAAATGATGAAAATGTCAAAAAAATAAAAGAAAATAAGTTTCCCATGTGATATGTGGTCTAGTTGTTGGGAAAATTTACAAATATGAATTTCGACTTTATTTGCAAAATCTCTCTGGAATTTGTAAAATGGGCATAACTTTTGCATACGAACTCGGATTAAGAAGTTTTCTATATGAAAAATCATCTACTCGAAAAGTTACATCCGAATGGGGGAACCAAGTTAAAAAATTTCAAAATCCTCAAAAACCTAACAGAAAAAAAGTTACGGGGCTTTTAAGATCTGGAGGTAAAAAAATTCAAAAAATCTCAAACTTACTAGTGGCGCACCGTTTTCTAGGTGCGCCACTAGTAACAGAAAAAAAAATTAGTTTTGATTCTTTTTCGGGAATTTTTTTCAAAATATGATACGTAATATGAACGGAAGTTTGAAATATTTTTTTAAAATTTCATCACACTCATGAACATGAACAAAGTCAGATAGTAATGGTGCAGCATCCAAGTTTCCCATGTGATATGTGGTGTTCATGTTCGTGAGTGTGATGAAAATGGATTGATATGCTAGATATATCAACAAGTGCGTGTGAAGTGAGCTGGTGCTGGGGTTGGATAGAATTCTGAAGTTAAGCGTGCTTAGGCTCGAGTAGTGTGAGGATGGGTGACCTTTCGGGAAGTTTGACCACGGAGTGCGATTTCACCAGAGATTAAGCATATTGACCCGAGATTAAGAAAAAAAACGAAAAAAAATTAAAAAAATTTAAAAATTTTGAAAAAAAATTTGAAAAAAATATATTACTAATGACGCACTTCTATGTGGTGCGCCATTACTAAGTCAGATAGTAATGGCGCACCTCTAGGCATACTAATGGCGCACTACTAGTGGCGTGGTACTAGTGGCGCACCAGTAGTGCGCCATTAGTAGGCAAAACTGGTGCACCACTAGCAGGCCTTTTCCTAGTATCATACTTCCTACCACCAATGTCTTATTTTTATTTGGCGGTATTGTGGGATAAAGCGGCCCGGACCAACCTTACATGTCCATGCACATGAGACCGGTTCCACCGACAGACACGCAACTAGTTTTGCATAAAGGTGGCTGACAGGTGTCTGTTTCTCCTACTTTAGTTGAATCGAATTTGACTGTGGCCGGTCCTTGAAGAAGGTTAAAACAGCAAACCTGACTAAACACCGTTGTGGTTTTTGCGTAGGTAAGAATGATTCTTGTTAGAAACTCGTAACGGCAACGTAAAACTTGCAACAACAAAGTAGAGGACGTCTAACTTGTTTTTGCACGGTATGTTGTGATGTGATATGGTCAAGGCATGATGCGATAAATGTTATTGTATGAGATGATCATGTTTTGTAAGTTATCGGCAACCGGCAGGAGCCTTATGGTTGGCTCTTTATTGTATGAAATGCAAACGCCATGTAATTGCTTTACTTTATCACTATGCGATAGTGATAGTTGTAGAAGCAATAGTTGGTGAGACGACCATGACGCTACGATGGAGATCAAGGTGTCGAGCCGATGATGATGGAGATCACAACGATGCCTTGGAGATGGAGATTAAAGCATGAGATGATGATGGCCATATCATGTCACATATTTGCTTGCATGTGATGTTTATCTATTATGCATCTTATTTTTCTTAGTACGTTAGTAGCATTATAAGATGATCCCTTCCCTAAATTTTCAAGATAAAAGTGTTCTCCTTGAGTATGCACCGTTGCTACAGTTCATCGTGTTGAGACAACACGTGATCATCGGGTGTGATAGACTCTACGTTCACATACAATGGGTGTAAGCCAGTTTTGCACATGCGGAATACTTGGGTTAAACTTGACGAGCCTAGTATGTACAGACATGGCCTCGTAACATGGAGACCAAAAGGCCGAGTGTGAGTCATATAGTAGATATGATCAACATAGAGATGTTCACCAATGATGATTACCCCATCTCACGTGATGATCGAACATTGGTTAGTTGATTTGGATCACGTATCACTTTGATGATTTAAGGGATGTCTATTTAAGTGGGAGTTCATTAGTAATTTGATCAATTGAAGATAATTTATCATGAACTTAGTCCTAATAGTTTTGCATATCTATGTTGTAGACCAATAGCTCGCGATGTAGCTCCTATATATTTTTTATATGTTCCTAGAGAAAAGTAAGTTGAAAGATGATAGTAGCAATGACGCGGACTGTGTCCATGATCTGAGGATTATCCTCATTGCTACATAGAAGAATTATGTCCTTGATGCACCACTAGGTGACAAACCTATTGCAGGAGCAGACACAAACGTTATGAATGTTTTGCAAGCTCGATATGATGACTACTTGATAGTTTAGTGCGCCCTGCTTTATGGCTTAGAACCGAGACTTCAAAAACGTTTTGAATGCCATGAAACATATGAGATGTTCCAAGAGCTGAAATTGGTATTTCAGGGCCATGCCCGTGTTGAGAGGTATGAGACCTCTGACAAGTACTTTGCCTACAAGATGAAGGAGATTAGCTCAGCCAGTGAGCATAACTCAAAATGTCTGGGAACTACAATCACTTGAATTAAGTGGGAGTTAATTTTCCAGATAAAAGAGTGATTGGCAAAGTTCTCTAGTCACTATCACCAAGCTACTAGAACTTTGTGATGAACTGTAATATGCAAGGGATGACGAAAACAATTCCCAAGCTCTTCGCGATGCTGAAATCAGCGAAGGTAGAAATCAAGAAAGAGCATCAAGTGTTGATGGTTAAAAAGACCACTAGTATCAAGAAAAAAGGGCAAGGGAAAGAAAGGGAACTTCAAGAAGAATGGCAAGCAAGTTGCCACTCCTGAGAAGAAGCCCAAAGATGGACCCAAGCCTGAAACTGAGTGCTTCTACTGCAAAGGGAATATTCACTGGAAGCAGAACTGCCCCAAACACTTGGCGGATAAGACGGATGGCAAAGTGAACAAAATTATATTTTGATATACATGCTATTCATGTGTACCTTACTAGTGTTCGTAGTAACCCCTGGGTATTTGATACCGGTTCGGTTGCTAAGATTAGTAACTCAAAATAGGAGTTGCAGAATAAACAGAGACAAGTTAAGGGCGAGGTGACGATGTGTGTTGGAAATGATTCCAAGGTTCATATGATCACCATCGCACACTCCCTCTACCTTCGGGGATTAGTGTTGAACCTAAATAAATGTTATTTGGTGTTTGCGTTGAGCATGAATATGAATTGATCATGTTTATTGCAGTACAGTTATTCCTTATAATTGTTGTTCTATTTACATGAATAAAACCTTCTATGGTCATACACGTAGTGTAAATGGTTTATTAAATCTCGATCGTAGTGATACACATATTCATCATATTGATGCCAAAAGATGCAAAGTTGATAATGATAGTGCAACATACTTGTGGCACTGTCGTTTAGGTCATATTGGTGTAAAGCGCATGAAGAAACTCGATGCAGATGGACTTTTGGAATCACTTGATTATGAATCATTTGATATGTGCGAACCATGCCTCATGGGCAAGATGACTAAAACTCCGTTCTCCGGAACAATGGGGCGAGCCAATGACTTACTGGAAATAATAGATACCGATGTATGCGGTAAAATGAGTGTTGAGGCCCGCAGCGGGTATCATTATTTTCTGACCTCCACCGATGATTTTAGCAGATATGGCTATATATACTTAATGAAACACAAGTCTAAAACATTTGAAAAGTTCAAAGAATTTCAGAGTGAAGCGGAGAATCATCGTAACAAGAAAATAAAGTTTCTATGATCTGATCGCAGAGGCGAATATTTGAGTTACGAGTTTGGCCTTCATTTAAAACAATGTGGAATAGTTTCACAACTCACGCCTCCTGGAACACCATAGTGTAATGGTGTGTCCGAACATCGTAGTAGTACTTTATTAGATATGGTGCAATCTATGATGTCTCTTACCAATTTATCACTATCGTTTTGGGGTTATGCATTAGAGACAGTTACATTCACGTTAAATAGGGCACCGTCTAAATCCATTGAGACGACACCGTATGAACTGTGGTTTGGCAAGAAACCTAAGTTGTTGTTTCTTAAAGTTTTGGGTTGCGACACTTATGTCAAAAGGCTTCAGCCTAATAAGCTCGAACCCAAATCGGAGAAGTGCATCTTCATAGGATACCCTAAGGAAACAATTGGGTACACCTTCTACTACAGATTCGAAGGCAAGATCTTTGTTGCCAAGAATGGAACATTTCTAGAGAAGGGGTCTCTCGAAAGAAGTGAATGGGAGGAAAGTAGAACTTGATGAGGTAATTGTACCTTCTCTCGAATTGGAAAGTAGCACATTAGAGAAATCCGTTCCCGTGATGCCTACACCAACTACAGAGGAAGCTAATGATGATGATCATGAAACTTCGTATCAAGTTACTACTGGACTTCGTAAGTCGAACAGAGCATGTTCCGCACCAAAGTGGTTCAGTAATCATGTCCTGGAATTCATGTTATTAGACCATGGCGAACCTAGAAACTATGAAGAAGCTATGATGAGCCCGGATTCCGACAGATGGCCTGAGACCATGAAATCTGAGATAGGATCCATGTATGAGAACAAAGTGTGGACTTTGTTGGACTTGCCCGATGATTGGTAAGCCATTGAAAATTAATGTATCTTCAAGAGAAGACGGACGCTGATGGTAATATCACTGTCTACAAAGCTCGACTTGTCGCAAAAAGGTTTTCGACAATTTCAAGGGGTTGACTACGATGAGACTTTGTCACCCGTAGTGATGCTTAAGTCCATCTGAATCATGTTAGCAATTGCCGCATTTTATGATTATGAAATTTGGCAAATGGATGTCAAAACTGCATTCCTTAATCGATTTCCTAAAGAAGAGTTGCATATGATGCAACTAGAAGGTTTTGTAAATCCTAAAGGTGGTAACAAAGTTTGCAAGCTCCAGCAATCCATCTATGGACTGGTGCAAGCATCTTGGAGTTAGAATATACGCTTTGATGAGGTTATCAAAGCATATGGTTTTATACAGACTTTCGGTGAAGCCTGTATTTACAAGAAAGTGAGTGGGAGCTCTATAGTATTTCCGATTTTATATGTAGATGCCATATGATTTATTGGAAATGATACAGAATTTCTGGACAGCATAATAGGATACTTAAATAAGTGTTTTTCAATGAAAGACCTCGGTGAAGCTGCTTACATATTGGGCATCAAGATCTATAGAGATAGATCGAGACGCTTAATAGGACTTTCAAAACACATACCTTGATAAATTTTTGAAGAAGTTCAATATGGATCAGTCAAAGAAAGGGTTCTTGCCTATGTTACAAGGTGTGAAGTTGAGTAAGACTCAAAGCTCGACCACAGCAGAAGATAGAAAGAGAATGGAAGTCATTCCCTATGCCTCAACCATAGGTTATATAAAGTATGCCATGCTGTGTACCAAACCTATTGTGTACCTTGCCACCAATTTGACAAGGGGGTACAACAGTGATCCAGGAGTAGATCACCAGATAACGGTTAAAAATTATCCTTAGTTACCTAAGAGGACTAAGGAAATGTTTCTCGGTTATGGAGGGGATAAAGAGTTCGTTCTAAAAGGGTTACATTGATGCAAGCTTTGACACCAATTCAGATGACTCTGAGTCTCAATCTGGATACATATTGAAAGTGGGAGCAATTAGCTACAGTAGCTCCATGCATAGCATTGTAGACATAGAAATTTGTAAAATACATACGAATCTCAATGTAGCAGACCCGTTGACTAAACTTCTCTCACAAGCAAAACATAAACACACCTTAGTACTCTTTGGCTGTTAATCACATGGCGATGTGAACTAGATTATTGATTCTAGTAAACACTTTGAGTGTTGGTCACATGGCAATGTGAACTATGGGTGTTAATCACATGACGATGTGAACTATTGGTGTTAGTCACATGGCGATGTGAACTGGATTATTGACTCTAGTGCAAGTGGGGTACTCAAGGAAATATGCCCTAGAGGCGATAATAAAGTTGTTATTTTATATTTCCTTATTCATGATAAAGATTTATTATTCATGCTAGAATTGTATTGATCGGAAAGCTTAATACATGTGTGAATACATAAACAAACATTGTGTCCCTAGTGAGCCTCTACTAGACTAGATCATTGATCAAAGATGGTTAAGGTTTCCTAACCATTGACATGAGTTGTCATTTAATAACAGGATCACATCATTAGGAAAATGATGTGATGGACAAGACACATTCGTTAGCTTAGCATAATGATCATTCAGTTTTATTGCTATTTCTTTCTTCATGTGAAATACATATTCCTTTGACTACGAGATTATGCAACTCCCGGATACCGGAGGAATGCCTTGTGTACTATCAAATGTCACAACATAACTGGGTTATTATAAAGATGCTCTACAGGTATCTCCAAAAGTGTTTGTTGAGTTGGCATAGATCAAGATTAGGATTTGTCGCTCCGAGTATCAGAGAGGTATCTCTGGGCCCTCTCGGTAATACACATCATAAGCTTGCAAGCAACTAAGGAGTTGGTCACGAGGTCATGTATTACGGAACGAGTAAAGAGACTTGCCGGTAACGAGATTGAACTAAAGGTCACGAGCACATTTCAAGGAGTCAATCTAGGCAGGAGTCGTCCTAAGGGGAAGATCATGTTGCCAGTGACATTTGGGGAGAATTTAACTATCAGACTGAGAACTTTGTATTTGATGTGGTCGACCTCCCCCTGCAGCCAATGGGATCCTTGGAAGCCTAGCTCTGGCAAAATTCATGGCGGCATCCCAGTATGCCTACAACACTTTGAAGATTCCAGGGCCCATAGGAGTCATTTCCATTCCGTCAGGCGAGAAATACATAATCATTTGCAAGGATAATATGTATCGGGACGCGGTCGCGGCAGAGGCCGCAGCAGCAGCAATTCCCGCCAAGGAAAATAAAGGAAAGAAGAAGGATAGCAGGGACACTAGCAAGGAATCTGGGAGGCGTACCTCGTCGACGTGTGTTGCGCCTGTTGACGACTTGCCGGAGAGTTCCAACAGCAAGAGATCCAAGGTTGCTGCACCACATGTGAAAAAGGTCCCGGTACGGCTGGCTGGCGTTGATGGTACCTTCACTATCAATGCTAGATGACAAATAGGAAAGCACGCTCGTTGACTTCCTCCGGGCGAATATTGATGTGTCTGCCTGGCAACCATCGGATATCCCCGGTGTTCCCCGGGAGGTAATCGAGCACCACCTTGTTGTCTGCCCACATGCCCGATCCGTCAAGTAGAAGGTTCGAAAGAAGGCCTTGGAGAGGCAACAGTTCATCACCGACGATATTAAGAAGCTTGAGGCAGCTAGTCTGGTCAGAGGAGTACTGCATCCCACATGGTTAGCAAACCTAGTGGTCATACGCAAGGCTAACGGGAAATGGAAGCTTTGCATAAATTTCACAGATCTCAACAAGGCTTGCCCGAAGGACCCATTTCCCTTGCCTCGCATCGACCAGGTTGTGGACTCCACTTTGGTTGTGATTTCCTCTCTTTTCTGGATGCATACTCTGGATATCATCAGATCTTCATGTCCAAGGAAGACGAAGAGAAGACCTCATTCATCACCCCATGGTGTACGTACTATTTCGTGCGCATGCCTTTCGGGTTAAAGAGTGTTGGGTCCACTTTTGCAAGAGCAGTCTAGATTGGTTTTGAACCATAGTTGCACAGAAACATTGAGGCTTATATGGAATATATTGTGGTCAAGACCAAGGATAGATCAACCCTCATCCGGGATTTAGAGGAGACATTTGCTAATCTGCGCAAGATCAACTTGAAGCTAAATCTGGAGAAGTGTGTGTTTGGCGTTCCCTCTGACAAGCTACTTGGGTTCTTCGTCTCCCCTCGTGGGATCAAAGCCAACCCCAACAAGATCAAGGCTATCAAGAAGATCTAGGCACCCAGGATAGTCAAAGATGTGAGGCGTCTGACAGGGTGCGTTGCTGCACTTAGCACATGCATCTCCAAGTTTGTTGAGCGCCCTGCCGTTCTTCAAAATTTTGAAGAAGGCAGGGCCCATGAAGTGGACCTCGGAAGCAGACGCAACATTACAAGATTTGAAGACCAACTTGTCCTCTGTGCTTACTTTGGTTGCTCCCAAACCACAAGAGCCGTTGCTACTATACTTAGCGGCAACTAATCAAGTGGTTAGTGCAGCCCTAGTGGCACAGCGGGAAGTAGAGGAAAAAGCGAGTGAGAAAATTCTGGCAGGACCAGACGAGGATCGGGACAAAGAGGAGCACGACAACAAGGGCAACCCCAAGGACGCGGTAAGGAAGATAGTGGTGCAGCGCCCAGTGTACTTTGTCAGTTCCCTAGTACAAAGAGCTAGATCGAGGTACTATGGTGTGCAAAAGTTGATTTTTGGCCTCATCATGGCCTCAAGGAAACTGCACCACTACATCCAAGCCCATGAGATCACGGTTGTCACCCGTTTTCCATTGCAAAGGATACTACGAAACCCTAAGGCTACCGGCAGAATAGTGGAGTGGGCTTTGGAGTTATCCAGCTTTGGCCTAAAATTTCAGAGCGCATCGACAATTCAGAACAGGGCACTGGCAGAGTTTATTGCAGAATGAATGCCAACCCCTGATGAAGAAGTGCTGGAAATAGTTACCCCTGGCAAGGAAGCGCCTCAAGAATGGATCATGTATTTTGATGGTGCATTTTCCCTACAAGGTGCAGAGGCTGGCGTGCTTCTCGTTGCTCCCACTTGGGAGCACTTGAAGTACGTCGTCCAGATGCACTTTCCTCGGGAGGAGCCAACAAACAATACAGCAGAGTATGAAGGGCTCCTTGCCGGGCTCAGGATTGCCACATAAATAGGAATCAAGAAACTGATCTTTCGAGGAGATTCATAACTTGTGGTGAGATAAGTCAACAAAGATTACCAAAGCCCATTGATGGAGGCATACATTGAGCAAGTGAGAACATTGGAGGAGCGCTTTGACGGATTGCAAACAGAGCACGTACCCCATGCGGAAAACAACATAGATGATCATATGAAGAAGTGTGTTGTGCAAAAACTTCCTACGGAACCAGGAACTTTTGTTCTCCATCTTACTTAGCCCTTTGTATCCCTGGCAACAATGGCCCGAAAAAGGAGGAAGTTGGACTCCGATAAGCCTCTCCCGATAGAGCCTCCCGGGGCTCCTGGTAGGGACCCTGCCGGAAATAACTCCCCATCAATTGCCGGGCTGCACCCTCCTGCCGGGCCACTGGTCCCCGCAGTCGAGGAATGCGTTCCCACAGATGAGGAGGTGCAGCTAGTCCTTATTGCCAAGCCTAAGGCTCCAACATGGTCAAGGCACATAGTCCATTTCCTCCAAACTGGAGAACTTCCCGATGAGGAAGAGAAAGCTGAAAGACTAGCTCGGAGGGCCAGTATCTATCAGTTTGTCGATGGCACTCTATACATAAGGAGGTCCAATGGTGTGAAATTCAAGTGCATCTACCAGGAAGAAGGAAAGGAGCTGCTCACGAAAATACACAAAGGCATGTGTCGCTCTCAAATGGGATCAAGGGCATTAGTTGGGAAAGCATTCTAGCAAGGATTCTGTTGGCCCACAACCCTCCAAGATGCGGTCGAGCTAGTCACCAAGTGTGAAGCCTGCCAGTTCCATTCCAAGAACATCCATCTGCCTACACAAGCTCTTCAAACAATCCCTTTGTCATGGCCGTTTTTGGCCTGGGGGCTCGATATCCTCGGCCCTTTCACCCGAGCTACCGGGGGCTTTGAATTCTTGTTCGTTGCCATCAACAAGTTTAGAAAGTGGCTGGAATTGATGCCGTGAGAAAGGTGACTGCTCAGTCAGCTATCAAGTTCTTGAAAGGTTTGGTGTGTCGCTTCGGGGTCCCTGCCTGGATCATCACCGACAACGGCACCCAGTTCACGAGCCGCGCCTTCATGCAATACGTTCATACCCTTGGAAGCAAGATATCATTTGCCTTGTTGCACATCCCAGAAGCAATGGTCAAGCTGAGAGGGCGAACACTGAAGTGTTTCGAAGACTCAAGACAAGAACATTTGATATGCTGCAGAAGTGCGGCAGGCGATGGATCGCTGAGCTGCTGCTAGTTCTCTAGTCCCTCAGAACGACACCAAATCAAGCTACCGGGAAGACTCCCTTCTCCCTAGTCTATGGGGCAGAAGCAGTTAACCCCACGGAACTCATTTACGGGTCTCCTCCAGTGCTTGCCTACTATGAAGTAGCGCAGGATCAGCACCGGCGTGACGAAGCTGTGCTTCTCGAGGAGAACCGTCGCTGGGCTGCTACGCGTGCTACACGCTACCAGCAAGCCCTGCATCGCTATAACAGCCGCAGGGTTCATGCCTGGTGTTTTGAGGAAGGCGACCTTGGCCTTAGGCGCGTTCAGTCCGCCAAGGGTGCAAACAAGTTGACGCATAAGTGGGAAGGCCCTTACCGGGTAGTACAAGTCACCAGACCTGGCGCAGTCCGTCTGGAGACCGGAGATGGCATTCAATTGTAAAACTCATGGAATATTGAGCATCTCCGTAAGTTCTACACATAAGGCATGGCTGTCGGACCCTGCTTGGCAGCCACCCTTTTGTACAGGCCTTGCCTCAGTTTCATGTAACCCCTTCTACAAAGCCAAGTGTAGACCCTGAGCAAGAGAGAAATAAATGAAGTGTTGGGGGGCCCCAGGCAAGTTGCATGCATGCATAAGCATTTCATGAGCATCGCATGTTCATGTAGATAAGATCACATCTGGCATCATTTCCATCTGCATAAAACTGCAGGTTCCTGCCAAAAACATGACCTCCAAGGGAAGCGGGAAAGATGAGCCAACACCGTGATCTTCGGCAAGCCAAACAGATAAGTTCTATCTCTTATCCAAACGTTTTCTGTAAGCAAAGACTTGTCCATAAGAGAACCTCGCCAGTTTTTGAAACTAGTGTGCTCCCATCCCTTTACGTGAACATGGCTTCGGTCAGGATGGTCGCAGTGGCCTTTGATGAAAAAAGATTGGCGGGGGGCTGGTCCCTCATCACAATTTGTGCTCGGTAGGCTTAACTCCCCAGCAAAAAATAGAGGGTACCGGCAGGATAGCCTGCCGGGGGAAACTCATTTATTTAAGAATATAGAGGCATTCCACCTCTGCATGGACATATACATGCACGAGTCCCCGACAAGGTTCATCTTTTTCATTAACATGTTGATCGAACTAGTACTGACCTTACAGGACACATACATGGATTCAAGAGATTACATTATTTGAACTAAAATTTGGCAAGTGACTACGGATTTAAGATTGAAAAAAGATAAGTGCCCCGTGATGCCTTTGCCCTTGTCCATCTTCTTTAGGAAATCACAGGGAGGGACTAAGGAGGTAGGAGGCAGTCCTGGCTAGGATTCGGCGCCTCCCCAGGATCAGGACGGTGCCGCTTCCCAGCTAGGAGGAAGAAACCGGAGGGCAGGTGCGGATGGTGACGCTGCCAGAGGCCCAGATAGGAGAGGCGGAGTCACCAGCAAACACTACTCATCGGAACAGTCGTCCCCATTCTTAACGCGTCGTGGGCTGCCGCTACCTTCCGTACTGCTGCCGCCCGAAGACCCCATCATGACAGCTGCATCGGGCGCCATGCTCTCCTGGTAGTCCCACGGAGAGCATGGCCGTCCCCGTCGGCTCGAAGATTAGGAGCCACCACATGTTAAGGAAGCGTGTATGAGGACGAGCAGTTGCCCCACACACCGGTCGGGCAGTGCCTGGGGGGTCAGATCCGCCTTTACCAATGGTGAACCCTTTCTGCGGCCTCCCTCCGATGCCGCAAGGGGAGGGGAAATAGGCCACGGCCGACTACCGCGCCCTCTGCCCATTGTGGGCCACTACGTGGTGTCGTTTGTGTCGCCTCTCACTAGAATTGAAGCTACGGGCGACCCGGCGATGAGCGCACCAGAGTCGCCACCTCCAGTGCTACCGCCGTGCTGCCCGAGCGCCCCCCTGAGGCTCATGCGAAGCTCTAAGCTAGGACCCAGGGCCTGGCCCCGGCTCTCCTTCTTAGTATATCCAGGAGAAAGCAGAAGATGAAGGACAAGGGATGCGAGGATGAATGCCTCCGCTCCTCCCCTGCCCCTTCTTTATAGGTGGGTCAGGGAAGTGAGCCGATCCCTCAACAGGTAACCACCACCCTCCTCCACCAATTCAACAAGACCGGGCCCCTGCCTTGATGCTCTCCCGCACCACGCGCGTCCGTTACCTACCCCACGCGATGCATGCATCATACGTGGTTGAGGATAAGGGCGTTGTGGGAAGAGTGAATTGGCAGTTACTCCCCCGTGCGTTGAAGTCATTCACGGGCCATTACAAAGAGTGGCCCCACAGCAATTGGCTTTACGCGACGCACGGAAAAACCGGAAATTGGCCCGGACTCAAGTTAATGAAGAAGCAAAGAAGATATCAAGGGGCCAGCCGCTTCTACGCCCCTGCCTGTGCACTGGTTAGGGCCTACCCCGATGACACCCGGTAGCGTGTTCGGGCCAGGCCCAGGGGCTTCTGTCGGTGCAACAAACCCTGGGTCCGTTGCACACACAATGCACAGGCACGAGAACAGGATCACAACACCAAGATTAGATTGAAGCACAAGAGACTAGTCCTTTGAAGGATCCAAGTACAGATCAGGAAGACCAAGAAGAGCCAGAAGAGCAAGTTATCACTAAGGAGAGAACCTCCCATGCCGGGCAGGCGAGCCTGGCAAGGTTGGGTTTGCCCCGGAAGCAAGCTTCCACGTCGTCCCGGCAGGCCTGCCGGAGCTAGTGGAGGAAAGACACGCCATGGCTCCACCTCACAACCAACCCAAGCCGTCAATCAGTGCGGTGTCAAGCCACAAAGATACTAAGTGGTTGTTGTTTTCCACATGGCAGCCACTTCCTACAACAAACACCTCCATATGACACCCATACTGGGACGTGTCAAGCAAGCAGGCGCGAAGCTGGCAAAACAGCCCGGCAGGGCTTGCCGGGCGAGCTGTGATGTGACATTGAGTGGCGCATTTAATGTGCTCTATCAGCATGCAGAGATAGGTATGATAACACTGTTTGCTATCTAATCAGTGCGTAGTGACTGATTTGCCACTTTGGTGGCCCCTTTATCAATAAAAGGAGGCCCATGGCGACCGTAGAAGGGGTTGGTTAGTTAGTTGGCTAGTTCATACCCTCACACAAATACGCGCGTAGGCGTTCTCGCCCCAAGGAAACGCCTGCCGGGCAACCGTGTTGTGCTGACCACCATCTTGTCCACCAACAATCCACCAAAGCAGGAGTAGGCACTACTGCAGGATGCTGCTAACGCAACACTACGATCAGAGACCCTTCGAGAAACTGTGTGCGATGCAATAATCGCAAACGGTGTTGTATGAAAACCGTTAGAAATGTGTAAAACGTTTGTGATGATGGATGCATCAAACACGGTTCAGGTTTTAGTTGCGTGTGCGATGAAGGGCATACAGTTCAGTTCAAATAACTGTTTGCGATGAGGAGGAACAAAAGAAACGGGCAGCCAGATGAAGGCGTGTGTGATACACAGCATACGGTTCACTCGGATGAACTGTTTGTGATTAGGCAACACAAAAGAAACGGTTAGCCGAGATCAA